>ONZH01018239.1:0-171605 GCA_900303285.1 Rhinella marina | reverse complement strand
AATGACTCTGGAAATTCACATGTTTTCTTAAGACAGTCGTCTGCATAAATCTCTTTGGAATGGCACCAAACAAAAGTTCCAGCATCATCACTTTGTCCAATGCAGATTCGAGATTCATCACTGAATATGACTTCCATCCAGTTATCCACAGTCCATGATTGTCTTTCCTTAGCCCATTGTAACCTTGTTTTTTTCTGTTTAGGTGTTAGTGATGGCTTTCTTTTAGCTTTTCTGTATGTAAATCGCATTTCCTTTAGGCGGTTTCCTACAGTTCGGTCACAGACGTTGACTCCAGTTTCCTCCCATTTGTTCCTCATTTGTTTTGTTGTACATTTTCTGTTTTCAAGGCATATTGCTTTAAGTTTTCTGTCTTGACGCTTTGATGTCTTCCTTGGTCTACCAGTATTCTTGCCTTTAACCACCTTCCCATGTTGTTTGTACTTGGTCCAGGTTTTAGACATAGCTGACTGTGAACAACCAACATCTTGTGCAACACGTGATAATTTACCCTCTTTAAGGAGTTTGATAATCCTCTCCTTTTTTTCAATTGACATCTCTGGTGTTGGAGCCATGATTCATGTAAGTCCACTTGTTGCAACAGCTCTCCAAGGTGTGATCACTCCTTTTTACCTGGATACTAACGAGCAGATTTAATCTGATGCAGGTGTTATTGTTTGTAATGAAAATTTGCAGGGTGATTCCATAATTTTTTCCTCAGAATTGAGTGATTCCATAATTTATTCCCTGTGCTTGTTCTAAACATGTAACTGTTACTGGCTACCACAATTATTTTTCTTGATTTCTTTTGGTATTTCTTAAAGCCAGAAAGTTGCCATTTGAAATGCCTTTAGTTTTTTGTCATTTCTGTGATCTGTTTTTTTTCAACAAAATTAAACAACTGAAGGAACATTCTCAGAGACTGGTGATTCCATAATTTTTGCCAGGGGTTGTATACTTAATTACTTTTAAATAACCTGATGGCAGGAGTAGTCATTCTGCACAATTTCCCAAGGTCATTACAAAGTATATGGCATTGTATTATATTTGCACTGCGCATAACTGGTATGTTAATAAGGATAAATGACCATGAATTGTGCACCGTCATGAAAATGAATTATTGTGAAAAATGTATAGTTTGCTTCCAGCTTTAATTGACAGCAATGGAAAACAGCCAAATACCTTGAGGAGAGATAGTGTTAATACATTACAAATATATTAGCAGTGCCAGATTTATGTCAAAAGAGATACATACTTTACTTAGAAAGTTTGATATTTGTGACTCTGTGCATATGAAATATTTATGAGATCACTTTTGCAATACATTTAAATAAGTTTTCATGAGAAGTCTCTTTAGACAACTCATGTTCAGTATTGAAAACTAATGACTCTCCGTTTTTAAGGGGAATATAGCAAAACAATAAGTTACTACACAATAGTCTTTAAAGGGATATTCTCATCTTGGACTTTTATGGCATATTCTCAGGATATGCTATAAAAGCCCGATACATGCGGATCCCACCTCTGGGACATGCATCTACCTTAGTTTGCTGGCTTTAGTGTACAGCATTCCAAGAACAGCTGAACACAGTTGCTCACCTGTTCTCAGAACTCTCATAGAGCAGAAGGGAAAGAGTTGCCTTCCCAGAGGTGGAACCTGCATATATAAGACTTTTATGGTATAACAGCTTTAACCCCTTCACCCCCAGCGCCGTACATGTAGCCACAATATATAAGCCCATATTTGAGATTTCTAATAGTAAAAAAAAAATTAAAAAAAAAGTTAAAAAATATATAAAAAATAAAAAAGATGTAAAAGTTCAAATCACCCCCCTTTCCGTATAAGTAAAAAATAAATACCTAAATAACAATAAATATAGACATCATGGGTATCATCGTGACCGAAAACGCCCGTACTTTTAAAATATAAAAAAAAAAAATTCCAATACAGCGAATTGTGTGGCGGAAAAAAGCGTCCAAATGGCGATTTGCCGTTTTTTGTCGCTTTTTTTCTAAAAAAAATTAAATAAAAAGTGATCAAAAAGTCATACACACCCCAGAATGGTATCAATAAAAACTTCAGATCGTCCCGCAAAAAATGAGCCCCCATACAGCTCTGTACACATAAATACCAAAAAGTTATAGGGGTCAAGATTTGACAAGGAAAAAAAAAAAAAAAAAAAGGGCAACTTTCTAATTATTTTATCACTATGAAAACGCAGGAAAAACTATAAATAATAGGTATTTCCGGATTCGTACTGACCAGTAGAATGAAAGTAATGGATCAGTTTTAATGCACATCGAACGCTGTAAATAAGAAACCCGTAGAACTGTAGCGGAATAGCGTTTTCTTTGCAATTTCACCCGGTTTGGAATTTTTTTACCGCTTCCCACTACACCGTATGCAATATTAAAGGGTGGCGTTGGAAAGTACAACTTGTCCCGCAAAAAACAAGCCCTCATACAGCTATGTGAACAGAAAAATAAAAGAGTTATGGCTGTTTGAAGGCAGGGAGCGCAAAACGAAAATGCAGAACCGAAAAAAGCTCCGGGGGTGAAGGGGTTAAAGGGGTTGGCTACTTTGGATTTTTTTGGTTACTCACTGTATTTGTCGCTGCTAAAATTGACCTCACATCCAACCATATTCTTTTTCTTGTCCTTTTATTGTTCCTCTGGCTGGTGCCCCTAGTGTCTAACCATCTTAGCTGCGGTGACCAGGTGGCATAGAATATTCTTTTTGACTTGAGCCAGTGTTCCCGGTATTATAGATAGGAGTATGCATTGAGTGGTATTAGGAAAATTCTTCACTGAGAACTTTCTATACAACTGTAAAATGCAATCCAAGAACCTTTTGATACTAGGGCAGGCCCACCATATGTAGTATGGTGCCTCATTCTGATCCACACCACCAACAAGTCTCAGCAACTCATAGATACATACGATAAATAAGTCTCAGGCAATAGTACCAGTGCTTTACAGTACAGTATTTTAAAGTAATTCTCCTGCGTCTGAGATGCCAATGAAATGCCATGTGCAAGTGTGCACATGACCTCAAGACCCCCAGACAAGGTGACCTCCAAATCTCTTTAACACTTTTGAAAGTAGGGTGTACGATTGGAATTCCTCAGGTCAAGGAGCAATTGATACATGCGTGAGAGACATCTAGGCACGCCAGACGATAGGAGAAATAGATCACCAAACAGAAAGCAATGGAACCGCTTCTACATGTTTAAAAGTAGAGTCTAGGATCCCTATCTAATTCCCATATTAAAAATCATTGTATTCCTAATCCAGGGCAAAAGATGTGGTTTCCTATTAACGGGGGCATCTGGACCGATCTAGCAGAGATTTTCCCTTTAGATATCCAGTTATCCCAAATTGTCAAGGCATGAGCAGCTAAAAATGAAGCCTAACCCAGGTATTGTCTGTCCTCCGGTTGCAGCCATGGGGCAATATGTAGATCCCAGTGGGCTGTTTTGGATTCTAGCTTCACTCATTGCTTAGAGGATTCTGAATGCGCCCAATCTAATAGCTGAGCAACAACAGTTGCCTCGTGCTAAAGTTTCATAGTCAGACAAATTTCATATTGCGACACAAAGAACATGTCCAATTGACTATGTGTTCTATGTGCAGGTGAATAATATGTATAATCTATGTATATCTGATCAATGTAAGACCCACCATACAGCACATCCAGCAGTTGTTGAGACCCCAAGGACGACTTAGCAATTCTCAGAAAATGGATGGGCACCGAGGACCTGCTGGCAGAGCAATCCAGAGTCGAGTCCATACCCATGTTGAAATCTCCTCCTTTTAAGAGTACTTCAATAAAATCACCCACTTTACGAAAGATGCTTTGTAGAGCTTTGCCCTGGTTCACATTCGGGAGATATATACTGCCAATAGTATAAATCTTGCCTTGGATACAGTTTAATAAAGGCATATCAGACAGATCACTGTATCTATCAGGAAAAAAATTAAAGACTTATGCAGAGCAATCAAAACTTCTCTAGATCTCGACTCAGGATTAGAGCTGTGTACCCAAAATGTGTAGTGCTTAGATCTCATACCTGGAGCATGGCCATTTTAAAATGTGTTTCCTACAGGAGCAAGATCTGTTCCCTCTCTCTATGCATGGTATAGGTGTTCTGTGATCTCATCTCTGGTACATTGAAGCCTCTCACATTGAGGGACGGTAGTTTGATGGAGGCACAAAGCATAATGTCTAACAAAAAGGGGAGGGGGAGGCAAGAGAAAGTGAAGGAAATGAGAAAACAGAAAAGAACATTGAGTCAAAGGGAGAGAGCTACAGAAAGACTGATAGTCTGTAGCAAGAAAGGGCTACTGCCTAAGGTATAATATAGCAAAGCAAAAAATCTTTATTGATAATATATAGAATGTACACACAATGAGTTGATACTCACCTTAGTGGAGTTTGTCCTAGAACACAATGGGATAATTTATCAAACTGGTGTAAAGTAGAGCTGACTTAGTTGCCCATAGCAACCGATCAAATTCCTCCTTTCATTTTCCAAAGGAGCTATCCAAAATGAAAGGTGGAATCTGATTGTTTGCTGTGGGCAACTACAGTAAGCCAATTCTACTTTACACTAGTTTGATAAATGACCCCCTATGTGTTCACCTTTAATAACAAGATCTTCTGCCAGCTCAGAGGAGTGGCTATGGGCAGCCCTTGTGCCCCGACATATGCTAACCTCTTACTGGGCTGGTGGGAGATAAAAGTTATCTTTAGGGAGTGCTTTGAGACTTGGATGCTGTTTATCCAGCTTGCGATACATTGACGATGTGCTGATCCTGTGGAAAGGGAACGAGACATCATTTCTGGAGTTTGTGGCCAGGTTAAACAAAAATGACCTGGGGCTATTTTAAACCTCCACTATCCAGGAATCTTATATAATTTTCCTGGATTTATCCATCCTCAGAAACCGTCAAGGGGTTATCAGCATGGGGATGTATCGCAAGCTGACTTCAACCAACAGTCTCTTCAGATGGGAGAGCTGGCATCCAAGGTCTTTATTTAAGGACATCCCCAAGGGACAATATTTGAGGAAGAAAGAATAAATTGTTCTAACAGTTGATTTTAAAACAACAGCCCATGAACTAAGATCTAGATTTAAGGCCTCTGGTTACCCTGACTGGGTCCTCAATGAAGCATATAACATGCATACTTCAGTGCTAGGGATTAACTACTGTATCCCAAAAAAACAGACACGGGTGGGGATACCTTTAGCATAATTGGCACCTTTGACACCGGCAATAAAGAAATGAGGGACCTCATATCAAAATACTGGTGCATTCCCCTTTGATTCATTTGTTTGTTTAATTTGTTTATTTTTACATAATTTGCACAATTTCTATAATGTGTAAATTTGTACATCTTGTATACTTTGTACATGTTTGTACTACTCTTCTGTAAACTATGTCTGCATTTACCTGATGTTTATACCTATGCTGGTTCTGCGTTACCATTCAAGGAAAATTGTACCTTACTGTAAAACTAAATAAAAACTGTTGTTTAAAAAAAATACTGGTGCATCCTTAGAACCGACCCCGATGTGGGTAAATTACTAGGGGAGACCACTGCTATCACCTACTGCAGGGGTAGAGACCTGAAGGGTAGGTTGGTGCACAGTTTCCTTACTCCAATGGAGATCACACCTTGGTTATCGCAGATAACCACAGGCACTTACAGATGGCTGTGTCACATGCAATTCCATCCTGACAGGCAAATCCTTCATAAGTACCTCCACAGGGATATCCTGTGAGATCAGATCCTTCATGTGATGTGGTATACCTAATAACATGTGTATTCTGTATGCAATAGATAGATAAGACCATATGTGAATTTAGACATCGGGTGGGATGAAAAAAAGAAAATATACCCCTGTGGTGAGACATGTCCATGATGGACACCAGGGTGATGCCAAGGTGATGCTTGTGTTTTCAGGGGATTGAGCAGGAATTCACCAAGAGGAGGTGAGGAGGTGATCTTGATAATAATTATATAGAGGTGTGCCAAGGTGAGGGAAAAGATGAACGTCTTTTCACCCTCAGTAACCACCAATTAATCTACAACACTTAGAATAGAGAGGGGCAGTACTAATTAATAAGACATAACTTTTATTAGTAACTATAATAAGAAGGAAAATATTATTTTCCACAGAGAACACCTCAAAAACAAACCCAAAAACACAATATATATTATACATAGAGTTAAAAAGCTTTCTGTTAAGCTGAAAAATTGTTCTTACTAGATTCTAGCCGCTTATTTGAAAGATGTGTGTCTGCCGTGTCGAGGCCGATTCAGTGTCCACTGCAAGAATTATCATTCATTAAGCACTGGCTATAGGTAACTTGTGATGGGAACGTTAGGAATAAGGGGCTAAGCTGACCCTAGGTTTAAGAGCTAACACTTACTCAGCCCAGAGATACGACCTTATGGTAGCTGTACTCCGTCCTCGTTCCTAAAACTAATCTTCCCTAATCAGAGACCCTACTGAATCTCCATCCCAATAGTTCCAACGCGTTTCATGAAAAAATACATACAATTGCCCAAGAATCATCAGGGGACTAGGGCAATGTAAATAATTGGGAGAGAGTCCCATATAGAAACAATGATAGATGCACCAAATCAATCATTAGTGTACACCATCAACAAGTATGATAAACATTATCACAATACCTCCTGTGAGCGGTGTGTAAAAACCGCCACACATTCATGTTACCATTCACAGCTTGAAAAGCGTATGGCCCGTATCCAGCGGCGAACGGATAGTGGTGTCAGTACATCTATATTTTCATACTGCACACCGTACACACCGGAGATTCGTCCTGGTGCAGGCGATATCCCCTTCTAGAATTTGGCAGTCAGCGCCACTTACCATTCGCCATCTACCTTTTGAGGGTTCACAAGTCCGCGTCACTTCCGGTGACGTCATCCACAGCGCTCACTACACCGAGCATGCGCGGTACTACTCCTGATGCCACAGCTGTTCATTCCCAAATGCTCATGACCTGAGAAAAAAGAGCATGCGCAATTGGGAGAATGGAGCCGCGTCAGGTATTCTCTCTCTTGCCCATACTGTATTCAGCAAGATAGAGATAATATCACTGTTTAAGCCACAAATTAGTTTATTTGTTTATTGTTTAATACAGAATAACAAGAGAGTACTGTATAGTATAGGCAAACACATACTCCCAGCACTAAAATGTAGGTTTATATTGGCTGACTTTTTAACTCACAGAGTAGTGTAAGAGCAAAGATCCAAGGATGTCTGTAAGCAATAATGGAGGAAACATAATCAAAGACACTCAAAAAAACAGAAAAAAAGGTAGAAGACATTGGTCTAGACCAGTGATGGCTAACCTCGGCACTCCAGCTGTGGTGAAACTATGACTCCCAGCATGCTCCATTTATTTCTGTTGAGTTCTGAGAGCAGTCAAGCAAGGGGGGCATCTTGGGAGTTGTAGTTTTACCACAGCTGGAGTGCAAAGGTTAGCCATCACTGGTCTAGACAAAACATCCAAAATTTAGTTGTTCATTTAGCCCCAAAGGGCTTGGGGTATCTAAGTTAAAGATCCACCAACATTCCCTTTATAGGATAAATTTATCCCAATCCCCTCCTTGGAGTGGTTTTTTCACCACTTCAATTCCTTTGAAGAGTAAGGAGTCTAGGTTGCCCCCATGTGTTTCATTAATGTCGTGCCATAGGAGCATCCTTTTTATTCCTTACACAAATGTTCCCCAATGCGGCAGCGCAGTTCCCTACGGGTTTTACCCACATAACGCAGGCCACAAACACAGGTAATCAAGTATAAGACACCAATCACCAACCGGCAGTTGATAAAGTCCCGGATATAGTGTGTTATACTGGGTGTTTTACCTGTAAAGCGTTTACCCGACTGAATATATTTGCAAAAACTGCATCTGCGGCATTTGAAGCAACCCACCAAAGGTTTCTCAAGCCAGGTTTTAGGTTGCTTGGGTGGTGTAAAATGACTATGTACGAGATGATCCCTTAGGTTACGTCCCCTTCTATACGTAATGCTGGGTCTAGATGTCAGGACACCAGCCAGGTCAGGATCCATTCGAAGAGTATCCCAGTGATGATCTAAAACCTCTCTCACTTTACTGGATACTACATCAAAAGTACCAATCAGTCTAATCGGATTGATCAAGAACTCAGATGTATCCTGTTCAACTGGATGTAGCAAATCCAGATGCTTTTTTTTCAAGGCTTTTTGATAAGATAAACAAAGGATCCCATCCGGGTACCCCCGTTCCTGGAATCTGATTCTGAGATCCCTGGCCTGTTGGACAAATTCCCGTTCCTCAGAACAGTTCTGTCTAAGTCTGAGGTACTGTCCTGTAGGCCCTCCTGATTGCTTTCCCACCTCAACAAGGAATTAGTCGAGGTGGGTTTTCTATAGACTGTTGTCTCCAAATGCCCATCTGTACCTTTTGTTATTAGGATGTCTAAAAAGGGTAAGCGTTCTTGCTCAATAATCGAGGTAAATCTGAGATTGACTGTGTTGTCATTCAGTCTGTCCACAAATTCGCCAAACTCAGTTTTGGTCCCGCTCCATATGACAAAAATATCATCTATGAAGCGGGACCACAACTCCACATTTTCGAGTCCCTCTGTATGTGCCTCCCCAAAGATGACCGTCTCCTCCCACCAGCCTAGGAGCAAATTTGCGTATGACGGCGCACGAGAACTGCCCATCGCAGTGCCCCTGAGATGGTGGTAGAACCGCCGTCAAATTGCTACACGTTCATCCTTGTTACAGTTGAATCTAAAGGGATTAGGGTCCGGTTTGGTAAGTTCAGATATAGTATGTTTCAGAAAAACATCAATACACGAGATATCCCCTGTAGCAGGAGAGTAGCTATTGGGGGTGCAGAGGTAGCAGTCGCTACCGGGCCTAGGAGCCTGAAGGGGCCCAAAGATCCTTCTTTCACATTAGAATTATAGAAAGTGCTGACCAAGTTACACCTCTGGCTGGAGGGAAGGGGTTAGGTCAAGAATTTGCCATTAGGGGGTTGCAGTTTCAATTTTTGCCTGAGGCAGCAGGATGACAATGTGCTTCCCTGCCCCTGGCCACAAAGCACTGAGGAAAGGGGGCCCAAGCTCAAGTCTTGCACCAGGACCCATGAGCCTTTAGCTATTACCCTGCCCTGTAGGGGGCATCTTTGTGCTTTTATTCTTAAAATCTGCGAATGGTCCTTTTCGATCCAAAGCACCCGGTGTGTTTTCTAAACTATATAACAGTTTCACATCATCTAGGATCTCCATTGGTATGCCCAACCCACGGCTTTCCTTTCTTTCTTGCTGTTTGAAGTGTTTATGCCACCTCAATTTGCGTGCAAACAAATGGAGATCCTTAACTCAATGGAACAGATTGAACTTGGAGGTCGAACAAAGGATAAACCACGGTTTAAAATACTCATTTCAATCACAGTTAACTCTCGGACTGGCCCACAGGGGTACAGGTGAATCCCCCGGTGGGCTCCTGAGCAAGGTGGGCCCCTAGTCTCCCACCCACAAGTGGCACATAACATAGTAGACTTACTGCACTACATAATTATATTCAATGTACAGCACCTCAACCAGTCTATGTTCATATAAAAAACTTAACTTATTATTAAAGAAACTCCCCAGTTTATTATTATAGACACAATCAGATAGCTGAGATGATTTCTAGGTATAGAGGAAAGCTAATCAGTATCCACTTCTCCCCAGGACCTACCTTCTCAAAGCTGCTGCAGGGACCCCATATTCAACCATCTGGTAGCATCTTGCTGATGTGTGAGCAGGTAATATTTGAATGTATCCGTACGGTGGGCACCCAAATAAATTTTACTGGTGGGCCTTAGGCACCCCAGTCCGACACTGAATGTAATGGTTAGAGACAAGAGCAAGGTCAAAACATAAACCAGGACACGAGGACCAGCAGAACACCAGTACCAAAGCTGAAGCTGATAACCAAGGAGAAACACTCACCAGATAGCTTAGTTCCAGCACTGAAAGTAACTGAAATAATCAGCAATGTGTGAGAGCAAACAGCTAGTTATAGCCCTCCTGGGATCACATGACATTGCTGACATCACACCCAATCTCCACCCTCAGGCCAAGGAAGCACAGGTGAGGACTGAGTGGGTGAAAATGAGAAAACCTCCCACCACCTCCCTGATTCAAGAGATAAAGTGGTAGTGATTCTCTGGCAACAGCTGACGCTAGGAGGCCCGGCGTTCCGGGACCCCTAGCTAGCGTCAGCGCTGGGAATGACGGCGTCCCGTCTCCCAGCAATACCAGGACGTGTAGTGCATCTCATAGAATGATGCGCGCGCATGAAACGCGAACCCTTACTGGATATGAACCCCGGGGTTGACACCCTGCCCCTCGTGGCCAGCGAGGAGCAAGGGATGCCACGCCGAGGGGCCAGAGACCTGACAGTCCCTTGTTCTAAAAAATTAGGTTGGTTACTCTGATTACAACCAAAACGACCTCCTCTTCCCCCTCTCTTACTAGATGAACCTCTACCTCTTCCCCTATTTCTAGGAGGATGTTCTTTCTCGTTATCTGAAGCCTCAGTCTCTGTAGATGACAGATCTGAACCCTTATCTTTTTTAGTTTTGTAATTATTCAAAAACAGATAGGCCCTATTCTATTTAAAATCCTGAAAATCTCTTGCAAATTGGCAGTGCTTACGTTCTTTAAGATGATATTGGTACCGCCCAATAGTGTTTTGCAAGTGGGTTTCCTTTATACCGAACTCCGATTCTTGACTGAATTTTTTCGTAATTTCAATCTGCTCGTGTAACCTCTTTTCAATCTGTTCCAAAGAAACCCTTTCCTCCTCCAACAGGATCTGCATGAAACGAAGGGAACTATTTGTAGCCTCTCTTTCCCACTTTTGCATCAAGCCCGGATTTCTGCAACGGCTAGCCGGGGTTACCGGATCCGTAGACCCCTTGGCACAATTCCCTGTTTTATATAGTGTTCAAGGCCTTACACCTCCCACCAAGAAGATATATGTTCTTTATATAGTTTGGTTAGTTCATTAAATGCTCCTTTAAATGTCGGAGTATATTTCTTCTGAACAAAATTATGTTCAGAGAAAACGTCCTTAGCTTCAGTTAGCCAAAGATTTTTATCTACTCCTGTGGTCAAAAAGCCAGCCATACCTACACAACTCACAGAATTATAATTATATAGAGATGTACCAAGGTGAGGGAAAAGATGAACGTCTTTTCACCCTCAGTAACCGCCAATTAATCTACAACACTTAGAACAGAGAGGGTCAGTACTAATTAATAAGACATAACTTTTATTAGTAACTATAATAAGAAGGAAAATATTATTTTCCACAGAGAACACCTCAAAAACCTACAGGACAGTACCTCAGACTTAGACAGAACTGTTCTGAGGAACGGGAATTTGTCCAACAGGCCAGGGATCTCAGAATCAGATTCCAGGATCCTTCATTTATCTTATCAAAAAGCCTTGAAGAAAAAGCAGTTCTTGATCAATCCGATTAGACTACTTTTGATGTAGCATCCAGTAAAGTGAGAGAGGTTTTAGATCATCACTGGGATACTCTTCAAATGGATCCTGAACTGGCTGGTGTCCTGACATCTACACCCTGCATTACGTATAGAAGGGGACGTAACCTAAGGGATCATCTCGTACATAGTCATTTTACACCACCTGAGAAACCTAAAATCTGGTTTGAGAAACCTTTGGTGGGTTGCTTCAAATGCGGCAGATGCAGTTTTTGCAAATATATTCAGTCGGGTAAAAGCCTTACAGGTAAAACACCCAGTATAACACACTATATCCGGGACTTTATCAAATGCCGGTCGGTGGGTGTGATATACCTGATTACCTGTGTTTGTGACCTGCGCTATGTGGGTAAAACCCGTAGGGAACTGCACTGCCGCATTGGGGAAGATTTGTGTGATGTAAGGAATAAAAAGGATGCTCCTGTGGCACGTCATGTTAATGAAACACATGGGGGCAACCTAGACTCCTTACTCTTCAAAGGAATTGAAGTGGTGAAAAAACCACTCCGAGGAGGGGATTGGGATAAATTTATGCTACAAAGGGAATGTTGGTGGATCTTTAACTTAGATACACCAAGCCCTTTGGGGCTAAATGAACAACTAAAGTTTGGATGTTTTGTCTAGACTAGTGATGAGCGAACCTGCTTGTAACGAGCGGTTCAATGCTCAGATCCCCTTTGCTCCCCTGCCCGCAGCCATCTGGATCCGTCCTCACCCGACTGTAAGTCAATGAGGACGGATCCGTTTGGTGTCACACACTGGTATGTGACTAGCTGAGTAAGTGTTAGCCCTTAAACCTAGGGTCAGCTTAGCCCCTTATTCCTAACGCTTCCCATCACAAGTTACCTATAGCCAGTGCTTAATGAATGATAATTCTTGAAGTTGACACTGAATCGGCCTCGACATGGCAGACACACATCGTTCAAATAAGCGGCTAGAATCTGGTAAGAACGATTTTTCAGCTTAACAGAAAGCTTTTTAACTCTATGTATAATATATATTGTGTTCTTGGGTTTGTTTTTGAGGTGTTCTCTGTGGAAAATAATATTTTCCTTCTTATTATAGTTACTAATAAAAGTTATGTCTTATTAATTAGTACTGCCCCTCTCTATTCTAAGTGTTAATCTTGATAATACCCTGTGGTTATGCATGCCCAATGTGCTTCTATTTATCATTATGAATCCTGCTATCTGATATTACTCCATTGGTACCTGTGTGGGTATGCCTGTAAGGCGCGTGCATCGACGTCGTGCACGCAGTCGCTTGCCCTCCCGGGCTGCAGGTGTGGGTGAAGGGGCACAGGCAAATCTCAGTACAATATCCTTGCGCCCACAGTCTTACTGCAGTGAACAAGGTCCGACACAGGAAGTGGTCATGCGCCAGCTCCTTGAGACCTCTGGTGAGGTCACTTCCGCCAGGCATTCACAGGAAGTATGTCAGTAACCACGCCTCTGCCAATTAGCTCACTGCTATTTAAACCCTGAGCTTCTGCTGGGCAGGGCCGGTGCCTTGTTGTTCATGTGTGACTGCTATACGGTCCGGTCCATTTGCTGATTGACACTGAATGGTTTATTGAGCGTTTGTGTGCTTCCTTGCACTGGTGCGTGGTTCCATGTACCTGCTTCACTGTCTGTCTTTTGTGTGGTGTGTATCACTCTGACTGTTTGGAAGCCACGCTTGCGGCCATGCCTTAGCCCCCTCCTGGAGCACGGGTACACGGTGGGCGTCGCTCGTCTGGAGGTCTGTGAAGCCAAAGCTCCACAGGTCATTGCCGGTCAGGGTCCAGATCCACAGGTCATTGCCGGTTCCAGTTTACTGGGATTACGCCAGGAAACGGAGTCGGTTGCTCAGTTTGCAATCCGATTCTGGACCTTGGCGTCAGAGCTTGCGTGGCCGGATGCTCCGCTACTCACTATCTTCGAAGCAGGTCTAAGCCCTTCCGTTAAAGACGAGTTAGCTGGTAGAGAGAGACCTAACACTCTCAGTGGTTTTATCGACCTAGCTACTAGGATCGATCGTCGTCTGTCTGAACGCCACCATGAGCAAGCACAGGTGAGAAGGCGAATTCAACTCGCTCCCGCCTTCTCTCAACCTGTAATTCCCCGAGGGGAACCGATGGAGGTAGACAGAGTCCGTCCTCGTAGACGTGAAGTGACCTGCCATTTTTGTAGGGGACAAGGCCACTATGCTCCCCAATGTCCTCAAAAGTCGGGAAAAGGGCACACCTAGAGACTGTTGGAGGTACCTCTCTAGGTGGAATCGCACAAACCTCCACAAAATGTACATTTTCGGTTCTAATCGAGGTTAATGGTAGAACCATACCCTCCAGGGCCTTCATTGATTCCGGAGCTTCAGGCAATTTTATTTCCCTTAAATTGACCCAGAAACTCGGAATTCCGACCAAACCACTATCTTCCACTATAAGTATATCTGTGGTGGATGGCTCCAAGTTAGACACTTGTGTTACACATGAGACAGTTCCTATAGTGCTCCAGGTAGGAGCTTTACATACGGAGACTTTATTGCTCCTGGTCTTACCTCAGTCCATGGATCCCACTCTTCTTGGTCTTCCGTGGCTGAGGTTGCATGCCCCTATACTGGACTGGACTTCTGGTGAGGTCAAAGAGTGGGGTGCACACTGTCTAACTAAATGTATGACTAGAGTGACTCCTGTGAAGTCCCCGCCCATCGCGGCAGAGCTTCAGGGGTTACCTCCCCAATATGCTGCATTCGCCGACGTCTTTAGTAAGAAAGGAGCGGACAATTTACCTGAACATCACTCATATGACTGCCCCATTGAGCTGATTCCGGGGGCTACACCCCCCGTGGTAGAGTGTACCCTCTTTCGTTACCCGAAACTGAGGCCATGTCAGCTTATATCAAGGAGAACCTTGAGAAGGGATTCATCCGAAAATCTAATTCTCCCACAGGGGCAGGCTTCTTTTTTGTGGTCAAAAAGGACGGGACTTTACGTCCATGCATAGATTATAGGGGACTGAATGACATCACAGTTAAAAACAGGTACCCTCTTCCACTCATCTCCGAATTGTTCGATCGCTTTCAAGGTGCTACGGTCTTCACTAAATTAGACCTGCATGGAGCATACAATTTGATCCGAATTCGGAGAGGAGATGAGTGGAAGACCGCATTCAACACCAGAGACGGTCATTACGAATATTTGGTAATGCCATTCGGACTTTGTAATGCTCCAGCAGTGTTTCAAGACTTCCTCAACGACATCTTTAGAGATCTCTTGACCACTGCCGTGGTAGTGTATCTGGATGACATTCTTATATTTTCCGCTGATTTGTCTTCTCATAGACGCATGGTAAAGGAGGCATTGCGTCGTCCCCGAAGTAACCACCTCTATGCAAAACTTGAGAAATGTGAATTCGAAAAAACTCAGTTACCATTCCTCGGATACATTGTATCTGGACAGGGACTCCAGATGGATCCAGACAAGTTCAGATCCATTATGTCTTGGCCAAAGCCACAGTCTTTGAAGGCGGTGCAGAGGTTTCTTGGTTTCGCTAACTACTACAGACGTTTTATACCTCACTTCTCGTCTTTAGTGTCCCCTCTCACGGCCCTGACACGAAAGGGCGCTAACCCCCGGAAATGGACTCCGGAGGTGGAGCGTGCTTTCGCTGCCCTTAAAGAGGCTTTCTCATCTGCAACGGTGATTCACCGCCCCGATCCCCAGCGTCCCTTCTTTGTAGAGGTAGACGCATCTTCTGTGGGGGCTGGAGCCTTTCTGTACCAGAAAGATGGCAAGGGGACAAAATTGTCTTGCAGATTCTTTTCCAAAGCTTTCAATCCTGCAGAGCGAAATTATAGTATTGGGGATCGTGAGCTATTAGCAATCAAACTGGCCCTAGAAGAGTGGAGACATCTTCTTGAAGGGGCCCTATTCCCAGTCCAGATTTTCACTGATCATAAGAGTCTGTTATATTTACAATCTGCGCAAAGGCTAAATTCTAGGCAGGCGAGGTGGGCACTCTCCTTTTCCCATTTCAACTTTGTTCTACACTTTGTTAACGGGGACAAGAATGTAAGGGCGGACGCTTTGCCCCGCTCTTTCGATGCTCACGGAACTGAACCGGAATTACGTGCTATGATTCCACCTGAGAAGTTGTTGCCTCTAAACCCAATTAATCTGCGTCAGTTGCCTCCTGGCAAGACTTATGTGCCGGATTCTCGCAGACAGGAGATTCTCTCCTGGGGGCATACTTCTCGGCTGGCCGGGCATCAAGGTCCCAAAAGAACAATGGAACTCATTTCACGATACCACTGGTGGCTGGGTCTCGGTCGGGATAAGCATGCATTCACTCAGGGGTGTACCACATGTGCCCATAACAAACCATCCCGTCAGAAACCATCGGGGTTATTAATGCCTTTGCAAGTCCCAGAGGGTCCTTGGCAGGACATAGCTATGGACTTCCTGACGGGGCTTCCCCGTTCTGAGGGAAATACTGTGATCTGGGTAGTGACAGATCTGTTTTCTCATGCGTGCCATTTTGTCACCCTACCGGAGGTACCCTCCGCTCCTCGTCTGGCGGAACTGTTTTTTTCGCCATGTTTTTCGTCTGCATGGTCTGCCTCGATGGATTGTATCGGACAGGGGTCCTCAGTTCGCTGCCAGGTTCTGGAGGGAATTGTGTCATTTGCTGGGAGTTGAAGTAGATCTCTCTTCGGCCTTTCATCCCCAGACCAATGGCTTGGCAGAAAGAGTGAATCAGTCTCTTCAGATCTATCTTCGTCATTTCGTTTCGGCAAGACATGACAATTGGTCTGAACTATTGGCTGGTAAGACCCCCTTTTTTGTTCAGAATGGGCAACATCCTCGCCTTCCTTTACTAATGGCCGTCACAGCGGAGGTGCCCGCCGTAGCGGACTTCGCTTCTCATCTACAAGAGGTATGGCAACAAACTCAGTCATCCTTGACAGCTGCTAAAGCTAAGATGAAACAGCAAGCTGACCTTAGACGTTCTAGTGGTCCTGAGTTTGAGGATCTGGTTTGGTTATCTTCTAGATTTATCCAGCTTCGTGTGGCCTCCCTGAAGTTTGCACCTCGTTACCTCGGTCCTTTTCGGGTCCTGCGTTGAATCAACCCTGTCACTTATCGTGTTAAGTTGCCTCGATCCTGGAGAATCGTGAATTCTTTCCATGTGTCGCTTCTAAAACCGGTACGACTCAATAGATTCTCTCCTCCGGTACAAGAGGAGACTGAAGCTGTTGAGGCTGAGTATGAGGTACGGGAAATTCTTGACTCTAGGACCATATAAGGTACCACATCCTACTTAGTGGACTGGGTTGGGTTTGGGCCTGAAGAACATTCTTGGGAGCCAGAAAGTAATCTTAATGCGCCAGATCTTATTGCGGCCTTTTGGAGGAGGCGGGGGGGGTACTGTACGTCGTGCACGCGGTCGCTTGCCCTCCCGGGCTGCGGGTGTTGGTGAAGGGGCACGGGCAAATCTCAGTACAATATCCTTGCGCCCACAGTCCTACTGCAGTGAACAAGGTCCGGCACAGGAAGTGGTCATGCGCCAGCTCCTTGAGACCTCTGGTGAGGTCACTTCCGCCAGGCGTTCACAGGAAGTATGTCAGTAACCACGCCTCTGCCAATTAGCTCACTGCTATTTAAACCCTGAGCTTCTGCTGGGCAGGGATGGTGCCTTGTTTTTCATGTGCGACTGCTATACGGTCCGGTCCATTTGCTGATTGACACTGAATGGTTTATTGAGCGTTTGTGTGCTTCCTTGCACTGGTGCGTGGTCCCACGTACCTGCTTCACTGTCTGTCTTTTGTGTGGTGTGTATCACTCTGACTGTTTGGAAGCCACGCTTGCGGCCGTGCCGTAGCCCCCTTCTGGAGCACGGGTACACTGTGAGCGTCGCTCGTCTGGAGGTCTGTGAAGCCAAAGCTCTGGCTCCAGTCTCAAGCGCTTTTGCGCAGTACGTGTTTGTGTAAGTGTTTACCTTACTATTTGTTATCTTGCCTCCTATATCATTTCGCCCTTGGGGAGCAATCGTTATTGTCCGGCTGCCCAGAGTTTGGGTCCAGTGATCCCCAGTGACTCTGCCAAGTGGCAGAGTCACTTATTTATTTTATTTGTGCCTCAGTGGCCTAACAATGCCGATATACCAAATAGATCATCTATATATATCCATCAGAACTGTCTCTGTGATTTGTTCTATTATTGATTACTGGCCTTATATATACATATGCTATATCCTCACTATCCCTAATATGACTATATCATCAAGATGTTTATGTATATAGTTTCTTCCCGTTATTCTTTTTTTTTTAAAGCCACCTGTTTATTCCCTCACTTACATGTGACATTCTGTCAATAGCGTAGGACATGCCTCCCCACTGTGGATTGGCTCCAGCTGACACCTCCTACATGTGGCGCATCCCTATTTGAGGAGCTCTGACCAGCGGACAAGTACGGCCACGCTAGTGTCGGAGACCTAGCTGGCTGCACACTATCACGGCAGCCAGCATTTGCAGAGTAGGGAATAAGTACCTGATGTTAATTGGCACATTAGTATTACAGGGAACTATATATCTTGTACTGCTACCTGGCTCCTGATGATACACCCACTACAGTGATGTGCAAACATGTTGATCAGGATAGCTTCCCTCTGAAACAGTGTTTATCTCCTCTGCTTGGTCAAATGCAGAGACGAGATCTATTGGAGACTTGCTTCAATAGGCACCTCTCTGAGAGGTCTTAGGTGTCTATCCTTGACTGCCTTCCTGATGGATCAAGAGCAGTCATGATCAGGGCCCACAGAAGCCTGAGCGTTGCATTATAGTTGGAATGGGGAAGCGAAATAGAAGGAAGAGCCAGTCCCGTTAGAAAGTCTTGCAAATCATTTGAATATCACAGCTCATATCTTTTCCCACAAGCTGAAATGGGAAACCCCATGCATGTGGAATATTCTGTTTCCTCAAAATATCTAGTACAGATCATAGAGCTCTTCATTGGATCAGTGTACAGAAGGTCTTGTAGAAGCTGTACTCTGGCCCTATCCAAGTCCCAGTATTCTATATTCCTGGCTTTCATCATGATCTCATCTTTTTCTGTGTAGTAATGTAGTCAGCATATGACATCTTGTGGCTTGGTAGGGTCAGAATTTATAGGCCGAAGGCATGATGCACCCTGTCAATTTCCTGATCATCACTAACCAGTTTCTCCAGAATGTCGCTTAATAGTTTCTGTAAGAAGTCTGCGGATTTGACAGATTCAGGGAGACCTCTAATTCTAATATTGTTTCTCTGATTCCTGTTTTCAATGTAACATAGTAACATAGTTTAAAAGGTCGAAAAAAGACATCTGTCCATCCAGTTTGGCCTGTTATCCTACAAGTTGATCCAGAGGAAGGCAAAAAACCCCTGCAAGGTAGAAGGCAATTTTCCCCACTTTAGGGGAAAACATTCCTTCCTGACTCCAATCCCCTCAGTCATCTTTTTTCTAAAGTGAATAACCCTAATTTTGATAATCTTTCTGGGTACTGTAGTCCACCCATTCCAGTTATTACTTTAGTTTCCCTCCTCTGAAACCTCTCCAGATCTGCTATGTCTGCCTTGTTCACAGGAGCCCAGAACTGTACACAGTACTCCATGTGTGGTCTGACTAGTGATTTGTAAAGTGGCAGGACTATGTTCTCATCAGGGGCATCTATGCCCCTTCTGATGCAACCCATTATCTTATTGGCCTTGGCAGCAGCTGTCTGACACTGGTTTCTGCAGCTTAGTTTGCTGTTTACTAAAATTCCTAGGTCCTTTTCATCCTTTTCAATGTCATCATGTAGGCGATACAACTGCTTAATATGTAGCTCATGGGTATTCAGTTGCGCAGTTGTAGCTTCAGTTCCGGTAGACATAGCTCCCTGGCCATTTATCGCAGGGCTACACATCACGTTTTGCGTCTACACAGTAGAAACAATTGATGCCACTGCAGCAGGCTTTTGAAAGTTCACATGCACGCTTCTGTAGCCAGCTGAGTTCCGACACTGGGACACTGGAAGCAGAGAATTGTTTCTATTGCGCAGTCTCCGAACACTTGATGTGTAGTCTGTGCAGTTAAAAACTGGAGAGGAGCGCTCTCCATTGGCAGGATGGGGGAGCCTATGGAGCCATTTTCTATGATATCGTATATTAGGGTCAGAGTAACGTGAACAATGAAGAGACACTGCTTGCAGGGGCACTAGCCAGGAACAATAGAAGGACAAGAAAAATAATATGGATGGATATTAGTGAGGACAACTGCAGCAATGACAAATACAGTTAGAAAGCAAAAAATAATGCATAGGGGCCAACCCCTTAAGCATAGCCCTGTTTTGGACATGCACAACCTCATATTTTAGGCAATTGTATTACCTGCATTTCCCTCATATGTTTCAATAAACTGAACTATAATTGCTGTAGGTTGGAGCCATCTTTAGTCTACATGGTTCGGGCTACATAAATAAATTCCTAACATAAATAACCTCAGTTTCTGGTGGCCTGTAGTTTGCTGATAGGTTCCAAGAGCAACTGTGAGGATTTTACCTGCAAACACAGTTTCAGTTGTGTGAGACAGATGACTTTTCTGTGGAGCAGCTGGAGTGGGTTCGGTGTCTATAATATAGTGGTTTTACCTCTGGAATCACAGTATATCTCATCAGACTGTCATTTTGCCAATGACTCTGCACCATTTACTAATTTGCTTCTGGATCCTTTAGTTTCACTGTATTAACCTCTCTGCTGGGAAAACTGACCAGCATCTCTATGGCTGGCATTGGCTTCAGGACATAAATTACAGAAGACCTGTCACCACAAAATGCAATGCAAGCTGAAGATAACATGTTATAGAGTAGGAGAAGCTGAGCAGATTGATATATAGTATTGTTTGAGAAAGGCTCATGGAGCCGAAACGTTGCATCCCACATGGGTAAATAAACGCTTGTTCACACTAACTTTTTGGAGAGTGCTGCCTTTTTCATGGCCTAGTATTGTAGGAAGATATTCAGTAAAAACTGTAATTTATATGTTTATGGTGACAGGTCCTCTTTAACACCTTAACGACCCTGGATGAGAATGCTCAATTGCGGGTACTTAGTGCTTCGCCCCTGTCGGGTGCCCCCATTAGAAGCAGAGATCCGGCTGTTACTGACAGCCGGATCCCTGCTGCATCCACCAGCATCGGTGATTACGCCGATGCCAGTGGATTAACCCCTCATATGGGAGGTTTGCGCTCCCTCACCTCCTCCACCGATGGTTGCCATTGCAACCCCAAGCTTCTCAGAGGCCTGGGAGCCCGGCAGCTACAGAAGCCTATGAGGTCCAGCCCCCAGGCTGGGTCTCATAGGCAATCTATCAGTGTATTACAGTGTGTAATACACTGGTAGACAATGCAGTACAATACAGATGTATTGTGCTGCATTGAAACAAGGATCAGACATTACACTTGCGTAAAATCCTGCTCTATAAAAATATCACATGGTCCACCCTATCTGGTCAACAACGTAAAAGAAAATTAATAAAAACTCTGCTAAAAAAGCCATTTTATGTCACCTTTTATCTCAAAAAGTTCAATACCAAGCGATCAAAAAGTCATATTTACCCAAAAAATAATACCAATAAAACTGTCATCTCATCCCGCAAAAAATTACACCCTACCTAAAGCAATTGGCTAAAAAATAAAAAAAAGATATGGCTCTCAGAAAATGGAGACATAAAGACATAATTTTTTTTGTTTCAAAAATTATTTTATTGTTTAAAACCAAAATTTATTTAAAAAAAACAGACATGTTAGGTATCGCCTCATCTGTAACAACCTTCTCTATAAAAATATCACATAAGCTAACCCGTCTGGTGAACACCGTAAAAAAAAATAAAATAAAAACCGTGCCAAAAAAATCAATTTTTTGTCACCATACATCACAAAAGGTATAATACCAAATGATCAAAAAGTAGTATGTACCCCAAAATAGTACCAATCAAACCGTCACCTCATGTTGCAAAAAATGAGACCCTACATAAGATACATATGATCGCCCGAAAAATAAAAGTCATATGCCTTTTAGAAAAAGGAGACACAAACATGATTTATTTAAAAAATGCTTTATTATGTAAAACTGGAACAAAAGAAAAATAAAAGTAGACATATTTGATATTGTCGCCTCCATAACAACCTGCTCTATAAAAATAGCACATAATTTAATCTGTCAGGTGAACACAGTAAAAAACAAAAAATAAAAACTGTGCCAGAACAGCCATTTTTTTGCTACGGTTCCTTGCCTCACAAAAAGCGTAATATAGAGCAAACAAAAGTCATATATACCACAAAATAGTACCAATAAAAGTGTCACCTTATCCTATAATTTACAAAATAGGGTTACTTTTTTTGGAGTTCCTACTCTAGGGGTGCATCAGGGGGTCTTTAAATGTAAACTTAAAATTATCCCAGTGAAATCTGCCCTCCAAAAACCATGTGACACTCCTTTCCCTCTGTGCCCTGCCGTGTGCCTATACAGCAGTTTACGACCACATATGAGGTGTTCCTGTAAACTGCAGAATCGGGGTAATAAATATTGAGTTTTATTTGGCTGTTAACCCTCGATGTGTTACAGGAAAAAATGAATTAAAATGGAAAATCTGCCAAAAAAGTGAAATTTAAAAATGTCATCTCCTTTTTCCTTTAATTCTTGTGGAACACCTAAAGGGTTAACAAGGTTTGTAAAATCAGTTTTGAATAACTTCAGGGGTGTAGTTTCTACAATGGGGTCATTTATGGGGTTTTCCACTATCTAAGCCCCACAGTGACTTCATAACTGAAGTGGTCCTTAAAAAAATGGGTTTCGGAAATTTTCTTAAAAATTTAAAAATTTGCTTCTAAAATTCTAAGCCTTATAAGATCCCAAAAAATAAAATTACATTTAAAAAATTATGCAAACATGAAAGTAGACATATGGGAAATGTAAAGTAATACCTTTTTTATGATGTATTACTATATCCCTTAGGCCCCTTTCACACGACCGTATGCCCTCCGAGACATGGGGTCCGTATGTCCCGGAGCAGCATCGTTCGTGCGCACGGGAGAGCACAGCATCATTGATTACAATGATGCTGTGCACGCTGGGCCGCCCGTGGGGCTATTATCCCGCACTCATAAAATCATACGAGTGCAGGACAGTAGTCCTGCTGGTGGCCCGATGTGCACAGCATTATTGGAATCAATAATGCTGTGCGCTCCTGTGCGCACGATCAATGCCGTTCCGGGACATATGGCCCGCTCACAGACCGTATGTCTAGGAGGGCATACGGTCGTGTGAAAGGGGCCTTAAAAGCAGATAAATTCAAATTTTGAAAATTGCTAATTTTTCCAAATTTTCATTAAGTTTTGAATTTTTTAATAAATAAAGGTGAATTATATCAATGAAATGTTCCATTATCATGAAATACAATCTGTCACGGGAAAAGTGACACATGTCAAGTTTAAAAAAAACGGCTTAGTCCTTAAGGTGAAAAATGACAAGGTCCTTAAAGGGGTTGTCCGAGTTATTTTTTTGTTCTTTATATGTTTCTAACTTGTCAGGTATAACAACTTTCCCATATACTTTGTGTTTCTAAAGCTGCTGGTTTCTCAGAGTTGACTGAGGGTCACATGACCTGTGATGTCAGCTTATCTCCCTGCTCTGTGATGTTTCGTGCACAAGCTTCAGAGTTCAGATAACAGTCTGTACACGAGATGTCACTGGCCACGCCCCCTTTCTGTGCCGGCTGCTATCTGCTCTCTCCCTGGATTCCTTCAGATAAAACATTAACCCCTTCAGCCAGAACACACTGAGGGCTCAAGGCTTTACAACAAATAGTAGCTGCAGCAGTGAGAGGAGACAAATGCTGGGCAAGGAGCTCTAGAGGAAATGTATTGTACAAGAACAGGTATGGAGAATTTCCTTAGTTATATATTGCTGCCCATCAGATTTACAGTGCTATATTTTTTTTCATAACTTGGACAAGCCCTTTAAGGGGTTAAGGGTGTTGCTCAGCATCAGAAAAATCCTTCTAAAAGCAGTTCTATGGGTCATGTGTAGGAATGGAGCTGAGCATCATTAATTTCAGAAGGATTTTATTTTTAAACTCAATATTCATAGAACATATTTTTTAGAATGTTTGGCTGTTTTTCAACCAAATCAAACCAATGAATCAATAGTAATTAATAAATAAACTTGGGGAAATGATATATCACATGTCTATGAGTGGCAAAAGTATGTGAACCTTTCTGGTGTGACTCCCTTATATATCAATACATGAAACGAAACATTTCTGATAATTGTTGAGTAGTCCTACAATAGCTTGGGTGAATTTTAGTCCATTTCTGCGCAGTACCTCACATTGATCCAGAGATCTCCCCATTTATTGCTCCAATTGATGTGCTAGATTTATTCCAAGCTGGTGAAGCGAGATAATGACATGTGTCACAGTGTACTCTCTCAGGCCATTGCTCCCTGGGGATAAGTGAAGTGAAAAGGACAGACGTGAAAGAATAAAAGTCTCTCTTTACTGTAGTCTTTGCGTTACTGTAGTCCTTCACTTGCAGAGTGTCAGGGAGTCTGGGGGTTTGGGGAGGATGGCAGACCCTGAGCTCCCCACAACCCCTGTCCCTGCCTATTGCCCCCCTACGCTAGATCATAGGGCGACAACTGGACGACAAACCCCTGTACTGGCTAGGAAGCGGGGAGTTGGAATGACAGACAGACTAAACAAACATGTAACACAGAAGAGTAGTTTACAGTCCGAGGTCAGCAACGAGAGAGCATTAACAGGCAAAATCACAATCCAAGAGCAAGTCCAATATACAAGCTGGGGTCAAAACACAGGAGAGTAGAAGGTACCGAATCAGCAGGCAGAAGACGAAGTCCAAGATACAAATACACATGTCAAACACAGGAATCAAGCGCAAGGGTAAACGCTGGTGATGAGCCACAAAAGACAACCAAACACTGGCAATGCACTGGAGGGAGTGAGGAGTATTTATACAACCAGAGATCCCACCCCTGTGCTCTGAATGGACCAAGCTCCAGAAGCCCGATCATCAACACCTGAGAATTAACCCAACATGAACAGGACAAAACATGAGGCCGGGCGTCGACTGCCTAGCAGTTGAGTAGAAGTGTGATCAAGGTACAAAGAGACTAGGCGTCGACTGCCTAGCAGAGTTAGAAGTGTGAATAGGGTTAGCAAGAGACTAGACATCGGCTGGTTAACACAGCCAAATTCACAACTCTGACACAGAGAGTCTGTAAAGCTTTGGCTTGCTGGTGACTCTGCTGACTATCAATGCTGTAGCTTCTAGGAAAGTTGTATCTTGGTTTTCTTACAGTGGCTCTGGAGTAGTGGTCCTACGGGGAGAGGATCAAGACTGGTCCCTAAGACCCTTGGAGTAGTAGGAATGGAACTTGCGTAGTTTCTCCTCACTGTCCAAGTTAAAACTCCCTCTTCCTGGCAGGAGCAGGTCTAGGCCACTCTTACCAAGATGGAAGGAACAGGGCAGTTAAACATATCCCTGCCAACCATACATCTCATGCTGGTGTACATAACAGAAGAAAACATATCTTAACAATTGCAGATACCCCCAGGTCTGGCATAGTGCACTGGCTGCTCAGGAAGCAATTCTTTTCTAAGGGGCCATCTCCTGTCTGCTGCAGCTGTCTCCCTATCACAGATCTTCTGTAGCTCTTGCCCCAAAACTGTCACAGTTTCTAGCAGAAGATATGGCTGGCAGCAGTTGAAGGTTGGAGCTGAGCATGTTCATCCATCTCAATGAGGTGGACAGATAGACGAGGGAAAGAATGAACAGCAGGTGGTGCTATTCAGATGCATTGTATTAAATAACTCAGTGATTATACAATTTTTTTTTATTACATGCAATTAAAAAAGTATTCATATCCAGGTGCTGATCTGAATAATGTAAATTTTTTTTTTTAATGGGACAACCCCTTTAAGGTTCCTTTACAATTGTTGGAAATGAACCTTTCATTCCTGATAATTGCCTGATCTGCAGCAGATTGTGGATGCAGTATGTGGATGAAAGATCACTACTGCGATAGCATTTTCCCATACAGATTCATTGCTTCTGGGCAGTAGATCCCTGTTTGATCTGCTGTCCAGAAATGATGATTTTGGTGTCCAAAGGGACAATATTTTTACCCAATAAATAAGCGTTGCCTTTAGACAGAGTAAATATTGGGCATGAGTCTTTCTAGGAACATTCCTTCCTGAAAATTGCCTGTGTAAAGAGGTATTTAGATAAATAGTTGGGGATGTTTGTACAGAACTTTGTGAGTTCAGGTACCCGGACCCAGACTTATTCACTGAAGTCCGAGTTTGATGTTCGGGTCATTTTATTATTGTCCATTATAACATGGTTAAAGAGGACCTTTCACCACTCCTGACATGCCTGTTTTAATAGCTTCATGCATTCCCCATGTAATAACAAGTCTGGAACATTTATTTTTATGTCTGTATGTTGTGCCATTCCTTTATTATTTGCACTAGAAGTTATGAATGAATTGCTATTTGCCTTCAGTAAAGGAACAGAGGGGAGGTGACCAGTTGGGGGTGTGTACCTGCACAGACTGACTCTAGCCAATCAGTGTTGCCATGTTCAGACTGTGCAGGTACACACCCCCAACTTGTTACCTCCCCTCTGTTCCCTTACTGAAGACAAATAGCAATCCATTCATAACTTCTAGTGCAAATAATAAAGGAATGGCACAACATAGAGCCATAAGAATAGATGTTCCAGACTTGTTATTACATGGGGAATGCATGAAGCTATTAAAACAGGCATGTCAGGAGTGGTGAAAGGTCCTCTTTAAGACTGAGTATGGCAATTTAGGGGTAAAAAAAACAAAAGACAAACCAACTCTCCTCATTCACTTGATCACGTTGCTGCAGTGTCTTCTATCTTCTTTCAGCAACTCACGCGGTGAAGTCATCACAGGTACTTTGGCAGGTCCTGCAGAATGAAGACTCAAGGACCTGTGATTACGTCACCACACTCACCACGTGGTAAGCGCAGTGGCGTCTTCGCAGGTCCTTTTTAACCGCTAAATTGCCACATTCTTTTGCATTCTGTCTTAAGAATGCTATTATTTTCCGCTATAACCATGTTATAACGGAAAATAATAAAGTGAAGTTCGGATCCCGATTGACTTCAAAGGAGTGCGGGTTCAGGGTCAATTTCGGGTCCCAAACCCGAACTTTGACCTGAAGTTCAGGCGAACCCGGCAAACCCAAACTTGTACGGGTTCGCTCATTGTTATACATTTCCTGCATTTGCGATGCCCATGGTTCGCCCCTGGGGATTATGTCAGTGTTGTAAATAACAAAGGTAGCTTTTTTAAACTCCCTTAAAACCTTAGTAAAATATACGAGAAAAGAAAAGCAAATAGTTTCAAGTCCTTTCTCCTCATATACAAAAACATAAACTCACAGGTTTTATGCGCTTCAGGCCAAAAGTCTAAATGAAATGACACTGTAAAATGTAAGCTTTGGTTGATTGAAGCTGTGAATAGTCCGTAGTTAATCCATTTTTTGTCGGATTAGCTCTTCAAGACCCACTTATAAATGCTCTGCTGTTAACAGGCATAAGGAGAGTTTATGAAAAATGCTTCATGAAAAATATTGTTATAAATACAAACGTGACACCTTTCCTCCTGTTCTGTATCATATTTATTAACATTGCAATGAAGACCAGATAGGCACAGATGGACTGTAACCTAAAATGTAGGAGCAACTGTATTTTTAAAACAGATTTCAATAATGCTTTGGTTGAAAAAGTAATTCGTACCGGCAGCGGGGTCCAAGATATTTACAGCATGTTAGCTTTTTATGAGAGCACTACATTATTTTTGTTTAATTCATTTGACACAAATGAATAGCCAACTTTGTAATTTGCAGCAGTTAGAATGAGCCAGAGGAAGTGTGTATGTATAGAACATTTTTACCATAGTTTTAATGAAGGACAGAAAAAAAAAGAAGAAGTACAGTAGGGACAAATGTTGTGCTGTGGCTTCTCTGTATATGGATGTTTTCATTTGTTTAAATACAAAAATCCAGTTCCAAAGCAGATTGGCACATTCCTGTAACTGCAATGCTGCCTTGGCTCTACCCGGACCTATTGCTGGCAGTAGAGAACACAGAACCCTTTGTCCTCTCACTGCTGGTTCCAGTGGAGGAGCCAACCATTGTGGCTACTTATGAGGCAAGCTTGGCAGATGAGCTACCCAGATGCCAGGCTCTGGATTGTGCTTCTGTTCGATCTATGGCTGGTCTGATCTTTGGCATCTGCCCTGGCTTTCAAGCAGGCTGTCTAACCGTCTGCAAAGCAGGGTGCAGGTTTAGATTTTTAGTGGATTTCAGGTCTCGAGGTCAGTTCTTTCTAATTTTTTTTTTTTATCTGTCACATTTTACACTGTGGTAGTAATTAAAAAGAGTTCAATAAAACTGGCATTAATATTAACCAATTTCAGAAGAAAAATACCATTTTCTTTTTTTTGTCATATTTCAAATAATGAGTAGTGTTCCATGTCTAATTATTTTACGCTACTGCCCAACTAAATGACATGTAATCTTGGCTTCTCAGGGGCCTCCAGAAAAGGGGCAGACATGGTGCAGAGAATGATGATATACCAAGTATAGGAATGATCACAGCACTCCTTATAAAAAGAAAATTACTCCTTCATTCACTTGAATATGAACAGCATGAGCTTGAAAAAGACCCAGTGTTTGGTTGAAACATTACTTCTCATATTCATGTGAATAAAATAGAAGTTGCTGTAAATGGGAGCACTGCAATATTCTCCTCAAGTTGTATTCATGGTCCATTGACATCTTGTTGTATGGCACCTGGTCATATCTTTTGCAATACTGAGGGATTTGTGCTGCTGGTATTCTTTTTATTAAGTGTAGAAACTACTCATTCACACCTGCTATCTGCTGTAATGTGATTGTGTATACACATACTGTATATACAAATCATCCTAAAGGGTGGGAGGAGGCAGGGAGATGGTGAAGCTCTCTCATCATGAATACACCAGACTCATAATCTGTCCAGTGTATTCATTCAGACCTCCTAGTAGCCAGCGGGCACAACATTTTTTGTGCTATGTTGGCTACCTTGAGTACATAGTTATTGCTTCCCTTACATTACGTTAACAGATTTGCTTTAATGTAGCCATAAGAATCATATACATACTTATTTATTTTTGAGCTTTTGTGAGATGTTGACATGGTGTGGATTGCATAGCGGATGTTTTTGTTGTGGTGCTGTGCCTGTGGGTGGTGCCAGGGACATAGCTAAAAGCTCATGGGTCCTGGTGCAAGAGTTCAGCTTGGGCAGCATGCACTTTGTATAATACCGGTGTCTTCTTATGCGGGAGAAGGATCTTTGTGCCCCCTCAGGCTCCTGTTCACGCTAGCGACTGCTATCTCAACACCCGCTATAACTATGCTCCTGACAAAGGGGTCTTAGCCTTCAACCAAGGTGCCCTCCATGAGTGCTGTGTTGCAGCAGTGGTAGATAGGGACCTACTTCAAAAAGGTGCAAATGTTTGAGACACCACTGTGTTCTGTATAAATGTCACTCTTTGTAACAATGTGTCATATACTCTTATGGGGTCATTTATCAAACTGGTGTAAAGTAGAACTGGCTTAGATACCCATTGCATCAGATTCCACCTTTCATTTAGGCAAAACAGCAATGGCGCACCTTAGCAGAAATCTAGACTATAAAAACTATTGCTCAGGTACGTTTCCACAGGGGAAGATGCCTAATATACCATAAGGTAACCAACCATTGGGAAAGACTTAGGTGCATTGGCCATATAAGAGACAGAGGAGGCATGTGCATATGCCCTACAGGTGAAGGGGTGCATAGCAGGCAAACTAGCCCATTCTATGTGGAGTGGATGGAGCTTCACTGCTTCGGGGGCCAAACTCTCTGGGAAGAAGCAAGGTGACACCGATGGGCACAGAACACTGAAGGATGATCACAGGAGGGAAGGCGGGTGAGTGCTCCAGCAGCCGTATCCGTCAGAAAAAGGCGGGCGCTGACCAGTGGTCTAACATAACATAATGAAAATTGTGTAAATTCTTACTTTTATAGTGATTAGCAGAGATTGCTTCAGGCACAATGAAGGGGACGGGACTAAGAAGGTTCCTCACAGTGATTGGTAGCCAGAGCTGACAGAGGGAGGAGGAGAAGAAACCTTCGATACAAACATAGATGCAGGCACAGAATATTGCACAATATGATGTCGCCTCCTCTTGTAGATGTACTGTACATGCACATTTCTATGCACACGCATACCAATGTATAGTCACACTCTACAGAATATAAAAAGCTTACAAATTCATTTTTATTCAAATAGTTGATGCAGGGGTTTTTGTCTTTAATGATGTATAGTTTGTCTTGTAGAGGAATCCTAGGCGTATTTTATTTCAATAATAATGATTTTGATACATGTACATATCTATCGCTGTTATAGTTTTATGCAGCTGGTTTCTTTCAGCTTCACTATTAGCTTTGGAAATCAAATATGTAAAACTAGATGTATTTAAAGCAGTTTTGATTGCTTATTTTACTAATAATTAAAAGGTATTACCGCCTTGAATTCATCTTAGCGCGTTTTCAGTACCCAACATTATTCACAATGCCGAGCAGCAAATCGTGTATTCTAATCTTTGCCAAATGTAGAGATTCCACCGCTGTGTGCGCTGGTTGGAGTGTGCGTGTAGTGTGGTTTGGGAAAATTATCTTTAAAATGTTAACTATGAAGGTAAAGTACGCTTTTGATATGCAAAAGCACTTGCTCTTGAAGGTGTAGAGATGAAAGGTTCTTATGAGGCATCTGTTTTATCCTGGGAGTAACACACCATTGAAAGGTCTTTATTCCATTACTGCCCTCTCAATATGGACTTTATTACTTAAATCATCAACATTTTGCAAATGTGATTGATTTGCCCATACCGAGTGCAGGGGACAATTACTGTGAAAGGCATAAATACCTTGAACTCAAGGATATATACATTTTTGTGATTTAATCCAATGACTAAGCGGAAAGGAAATCAGGGTAATTGTTATTTTAGAAATAGTTAATGGCAGGCTTCCCATGTAATGAAACATAATATCGAAATTCCTATGTTGATATTTTTATAGATTTTCATTGCTGCTAAACCATGTACTCTCTGTGCAGTTTAGTATCACGGAGACCCCTGCATTTACAACCAACCTCATAAATCTCCTTCGTTTTTCTAATAAGACACGAAAGTCCTTAATTGGCCTTAATGAAATGCACTTAAAGGGCAATAAACGTGTTTAAGACCCGCATTCAGGGTGAGCTACGGTACTCTCACTCTGCACTGTGTTAGCCTTTGTGGTAATTAATCACTTATTCATATGAGGCACATCAGTAACAAGATCAAGCTACTACCGCACTACTGCATGATAATAAGCTTCTTGGATATCAGGCAAACCGTAGCTATTTTTTTTCAGATCCTCTGTAAAAACAAAATAAATTGAGAATTGTAGAGATGGTAATTTAACTTTGATTTATGTTTTACGTAAAGAGAAACAATAAATGAGAACATATCAGGTACTGACTAGGTTGGAAATACCGTATTTTGTTGACTCAATGGCAATTTGACCGTTAGTTAAACATTTTTGAGAGGCCACTGAACCATGTCTACCTTTTTAAAGGGGTTCTCCAGTTCACCATTTTTTAAAATGTCATTTAAACATGTTAGAAGATTTGTGGGGGAGGGGGGGGGGCGTTGCCTTGATAGATTTATATCAATAAGTATAATGGAGTCTACATTTTCGATTTAGAATAATGTATTGTTATGTATAGCTAAGTATATGATGGCCAATTTTGACTCCAAAGTTCCCTAACTCCCGGTCACAATTGCACATAACGTATTTAAATTAAAGGGGTTGTTCCACAAAAAATATTCTATATTTTTCAAAGTAGCGCCTGGATCTGAATACTTTTCATTTTGCAAGTTATTAAAAATGTAGCACAGCCACTAAGTTATTCACTAACATCGGCAGCTTTTCCTTCTTTCTCTGTCCACCTTGCTAAGGTGGACACACATGCTCAATTTTATCCTTCAACTGCCAATAGCTATCTTGTGTATGGCTTGCTTTTGTAGTAACCTCTTTTTAGGTGGTTACTAATATTTGAATAGTGTTTAATGCCATTGAGGCCTATACATGAGGACAACATATACAGTTGTCCCTCAAGATACAATGGCCCCATGATACAATATTTTCAACATACACATCACTCAACATACAATGTCTAGACCCAGATACAACCAATCAAGGCCACTTCTCTAGTAAAATAGTTGTATTAGGCTACTTCCACATTAGCGTTTTTAAATTCCGGTATTGAGTTCCGTTATAGGGGCTCAATACCGGAAAAAAAACGCTTCAGTTTTGTGCCCATTCATTGTCAATGGGGACAAAACTGAACTGAAGACATGCTGCGGTTTGCTCTCCGGTCCAGGCATCCGCACCAAGACGGATCCGGAATGACCCCCAATGCAAGTCAATGGGGACGGATCCATTTGGTGTGGACACACCAGTAATCCGGATCTGTCCTCCATTGATTTGCAATGGGGGGTCATTCCGGATCCGGCTACATACATACAGACATACATACAAAGATACAAACATACATACATACTCACATACTCCAGGGACGCCGGCAGCATGTCTTCACGCGCCTCCTGCACGCAGCTATGACGTTTCCCCACTGCGCCCAGCAGAGGGCGCTGTGGGGAATCGTCATCACTGCGCGCAGGAGGCGCGTGAAGACGTTCTGCCGGCGTCCCTGGAGTATGTGAGTATGTATGTATGTATGTATGTCTGTATGTATGTCTGTATGTTTGTATGTATGTCTGTGTCTTGTTTCAATGTGTGTCATGTGTGGGGCCGGAGCGCTGCTCCGGCTCCACACATGTATAGCGTTAGCACGGATCCGTTGGCACCCTTTAGGTGCCGGATCCGTGCTAACGCTAGTGTGAAAGAGGCCTTAGGCTACTTTCACACCAGCGTTTTTGCTGGATCCGTCATGGATCAGCAAAAACGCTTCCGTCATGATAATACAACCATCTGCATCTGTTCTGAACAGATCCGGTTGTATTATCTTTTAAATAGCCAAACTGATCCAAACTGATCCGTCATGAACTCCATTGAAGGTCAATGGGGGACAGATCCATTTTCTATTGTGTCTGAGAAAACTGATCCGTCCCCATTGACTTACATTGTGAGTCATGACGGATCAGTTTGGATCAGTTTCTTCATGCGGACACCAAACGCAGCAAGCAGCTTTTTAGTGTCCACCTCCAAAACGGAATGGAGACTGAACTGAAGCAAAACTGATGCATTCTGAACAAATCATTTTCCATTCAGAATGCATTAGGACAAAACTGATCAGTTTTGGACTGTTTATGAGAGCCTGTGACGGATCTCACAAATGGATCCTTACAACGCAAGTGTGAAAGTAGCCTTAGTTGCTATATAGCAGCTATTCCTGACTGTTATATGTATGGACTTGTTTTATCTGTCTTTGTTATGTTTATTTTTCTTAAATCTTAGTCTTCTCTTATCTCGGATGACTTTTTTGGGCTTTGGGACCGATTACTCAACTTGGAATTGTTTCAACATACAATGGTTGTCCTGGAACCACTTAATATTATAACTTGAGGGACCACTGCATTGTAGCTGGAAGTGAAAAGACTGGTCTATATTACTGTCAACTGGGTAAAAGAGGTAATTAGGAGAAAGGATGCCATGAGATATGAAGTTCATTATGTGCATAGCGTTATTAGGGTGGGTACAGTTTCTCATGAAAGAGACACAAGTGTATGGAGACTTATTTTTAGGCAATGCTTCATGGGAATAAAGTATGCAGATGAACTCATACCAGCCGTAGACAACACTATTTCATGTTCTTTCCATTTATCAGTACAGGGTAAGGGATAACAAACCTAAAACAGTTCTGCCTACAGGCGGACAGGTGTCTCTACTTTTTTTCTAGTATATTTCCCATGGAACATTGCCTGAAAGACACTGCTGTGTCTCTTCATTTAGGAACAATGTCTCCCTGGGCTGCATCTAAGGCATCTCATCCAGCTAATACTACTTTCACACTAGCGTTAGTACGGATCCGGCGGGTGAAGGGACCCGCCGGATCCGTACTGAATAATACAACCTTGTGGAACCGTAATTCCGGATCCGGTTGTATTATCTTTAGCATCTTTTAAACGGATCCGGAATAACCTCTATTGAAAGTCAATGGAGGACGGATCCGTTTACAAGTGTGTCCACACCAAACGGATCCGTCCCCATTGACTTGCATTGGGGGTCATTCCGGATCCGTTTAGGTGCGGATAACAAGTACGGAGAGCAAACCGCAGTATGTTGCGGTTTGCTCTTCGGTCTGAAGACAGAACGGAATGCTTTCAGGAACATTCAGTTGTCTTCAGTTCAGTTTTGCCCCCATTGACAATGAATGGGGACAAAACTGAAGCGTTTTATTCCGGTATTGAGCCCCTATGACGGAGCTCAATACCGGAATTCCATAACACTAGTGTGAAAATAGCCTAAGCCTACACTGTACTGATGAGGTCCAGGAACCCCCAAACAGTGTTCTCTACAGTTGTATCTGCTTGTCTGATATAATTTCCATGCATACAATACTGATAGAATTACTAGTCTGATCTCATTTCTTAAAGATCCCACCATTAGCTGTTAGCAACAGGGAGCTGCAATTTTATTGCTCATTTTCTCTGCAATGAAGCATGACATTACCACATTGAATACAGTTGGTATCCCATGACTTCAGCGAGGTGCCTTAAGGTCCTTCCTAGCTATCAGTTTCAGCAAGAGATGAACACTTCTGTTTGGCCTCACTTGATAAAATCTAAAAAGATGTACAGTATGACAGAGTGGACCTCCTGAACATACTGTATAAGGGACTTTAGCTAAACAAGACCATGTGTAACAAAAATGTCACAGTACTGGTTCACAAAATGCACATCCACTGCCAGATATGATAGTCATCAAGTTTAGCAAGAACCAGAAGAAGAAGAACTTTCCTTGAAATACCACTATTACTAAGTAAAGCCTTGACTACAGTAGAATAGCTTCCCCAATAAGGGCAATCCCACTCAAGAACCTAAACTCAGTTACCCTGAGTGGTCCCTGATAGGTCATGTATACAGGGCAGCTGCTATCAAGTGGGGTGAACAAGTAGAATGGTCACACTAGTCAGGGTCAGAATCAGAGGCAGAAAAATCAGTATCCAAAACAGAGACGAGCCGGCTCAAACCAGGAGAGACAAACAGCCAGATAAAGGCAGGAGAATAGTCCGAAATAAATCAATACCTATAAAACAGATATACCTCTATGCCTATAAACTCTACACATATTCTATCTCTCATCATATGAGAGTCATAAATAGTACCATCCCTGTACTAATAACTAGTCATGAGCGAGCATGCTCGCCCGAACTCGCTGTTCAGCCAAGCATGCTGGCACTCGGGTTCACTCGGTGTTCGGCCATGCTCGAGTGCCCTCCCCGCACGCTAATTAATTAGCGTGGGGGGAGGGATGGCATTCAGTGTAATGCCAGTAGCCATCTTAGCTACTGGCATTACACTGATTGGCTGGCTGGGAACGTGTCATCAGGTGTTATATAGCACCCAGTGACGCCTTCCCGGCCAGTGTTAGTCAGGGAGAGCTGCTGCAAGGAGGGACAGATAGTGTAGGGACAGAAATGGCTATGCAGGGATAGAATTTATTTTAAAAACAAACAAAATCCCTTTTAAGGGCTATTGGAAGATTTGGGGCATTTTTTTTATTTATTTAGGGGACCTTTTTAAACCAGGCACTGGTTTAGTCCCATTGACTTACATTATGCTCGGGTGCTCGGCCGAGCACTCGAGCACTCCCTAGTGCTCAGCCAGAGCACCCGAGCATATGAGCACCCAGGTGCTAACTCAACATTACTAATAACATAATGCACTGGTCCCTCAAGTTATATTAATTGGTTCCAGGACGACCATTGTATGTTGAAACCATTTTAAGGCTATTTTCACACCAGCGGCACGGGGCTCCGGCAGGCTGTTCAGGTGGGTGAACAGGCCACCGCATCCGTGCTGCCGCAGGTGCACGTGTTGTATTTTCGTTCCGGCTGCCTCTTGGAAGGGGTTGCCGTGCTGCGGCCGGATCCGCGGCCCACCCCCATTACAGTCAATGGGGCCGGAGCGTAGTTCCGGCCCCACACGTGCACCTGCGGCAGCACGGATCCGGCGGGCTGTTCACCAACCAGAACAGCCTGCCGGAGCCCCATGCCGCAGGTGTGAGAGGGGCCTAAGTTGAGTAATGGGTTCCAAAGCACCAAAATATCATCCAAGATAAGGAAAAATGAAGATTTAAGAAAATTAAGCAGATAAAACAAATTCTTATATATAACAGTCAGGAATAGCTGCTAACTAGCAACTAATACAGATATTTTACCAGTGAAGTGAACTTGATTGGTTGGATCTGAGTCTCAGGCATTGTATGTTGTTTCTAGTTTCAACTTACGATGGGTCTGAAAAGACCATTGTATGTTGAAAATATTGTATCCTGAGGCCATTGTATCTTGAGGGATCACTGTAATAAGCTGTTGGGGTGAAACGCATTGGAGTCTGAGGAGCACCACATGCTGTATGTTATCAGTACAGGGGATGGTAACTATTTATGACTCTCATATGATCACAGTGGTCTTACTTTTATAGATAACAAATGTAGATAGGATAAATTGTATGGATACTAATAGAGCAATTTATTATTATTGAATATATAAATAACTTTTCATATTAGTGGCACTGTTATATACTTAACAGTGCATATGTTACACATTGTACTATACCTGGAATATATCTAGATTTATTTGAGGTGTACCATTTAAGTCTCATTCACACGTCTGTGTCCGTGGTCAAATCTGTGAAAAGGTGGTCACTGATGCATCCGTGAAGCTTTCTGTGTTGGGTCCACGTGTCTGTTTTTTACTGTCCATGTACCAGCTGTGTTTCACTGACCCTGCACAGATGAAATATAAATAAATAAGCATCTCTTCCTAATCCGTGAAAAACGGATGTTGCATCCGTGGTTTTCACAGACCCATAGACTATAGTGGGCCTGATGGATCCGTGAACATGGACAAAATAGAGCATGCATCCATGCTAAATACATGGACCCATGGACTGTGCTAAAACACTACATTCATTAAAATGAGTTGGGACGTGTGCTGTATTATCCAGATATTCTACTATAAACTATACGTATATAGCCTGCTGTCCCCTTTGTCACTTGTTTTTAATGTTTTTAATGGATTTTTGTGTATTGATGAAATACAATGCTATATTTAATCTTAATGATTGGTCATTATTTATATACAGTTGAGATACATATAGAGAGTGAAGATATAGGTGTTGAATAGTCAGAAATAGTCCAAGATCATAGACAGTAGCAAATAGTAGTAAGAAGGCAAGAGAGTAGAAGGGTAAATGAGTCAGATCAATAAACACAAACATACTCCCAAAATGCACACAGAGACAAACCGGGGTAATGAAAAGTTGACACTGAGCAAAAGGATAGCAAGATTTAAATAAGGCACATAGCTAACTGTTCTGTCTTACAAGCCGAGCCTCCTCCTGCCTCTTCTCCATCTCAGGAGCTACAACACGTCACTTGTCACAGCTCTCAGTCTGCACTCTCTCCTGCCTCTTTGCCAGGCTGCTGACTAAACATTTTCTTATGGAAGTGAAGGACTGCTTGGTACATGTCTCATGGTGGGAGTTGTACCATGATAAGTACACCTTATAATGCTACCAGGGGTGCACCTAGCCTTTCTGCTACCTGAGGCGAAAACTAAAACGGCCCCCCTACTTCCCCAATGCCAGTTTCTTAACCTAGCCCTTTCCCTTCAGCCCATGGCCCTTTGGCTGCCCCTCTCTTGCCCCTACCTGGTGGCTTCCTGAGGTGATCGCCTCACATGGCCTCATTGGTGGTGCACCCCTGAATGCTACCTCTGCTGACATTAACAATAAATGAGAATTTGCTTAAGTATTAAGAAGCTTGACTCATTTGTATTGCAACCCAATTCTGAAAACCTAAAGCAGTCCCATATCCTCCCTGCTACTGTTCTAGTCTATACATCATCTTGTCATAATGCTTATTTTTTGTTTCCTTCCTTATCTCTGCTACAAAGAATGGTCCTTGTGTCATCTTCTTAATACGACTGTATGCTTTTGATTACCTAATCATTAATTATAGTAAACAGTATACATCACCTATGCCGCACCACAGCAAGGTCCCATCCTAGCAAATTCTTCAAAAATGTATGCTATGTCAACAGAACATTTTTAGAGCAATAAAATAAACAATATTGCTGAGTTCTGACCTAGTTTGAACAGTCGCATAGCTTTTTTCGCTACTTGCTGTTCATTTACCCTGGGCAGCTGGACAATAGAATTTTGCCAGGGCCACAAACAATGAAATAAAACAGCAAGATGCACTATATTTTACGGAAACATTCTGTAAAGAGCACCAAGGGACTATTCAATGCCCAGTATTTCGAGACAGTCATTTTTTTATCACAATTTTTTTTGTGTGTGTAAACCAAATGTTTTTGAGAATAAATACTAGATGGAAGCAAAGCTGCTGCTCCTTTGCTGTATTGAATTTAAAGGTATACTTGATGCAATTCACTAGGATGGTGTGATGCACATAGATTTTCATTTCTAGGTTATTATTAGTATTATTTATGCCACAATAATAACTGCTTCACATTTACCAGTTCCTTGTGTCCTTTTTGGTTTTACTACTAATAAAATGTAATAGGTATAATAACTCAGAGAGTGTTTGCATATAAATGCAGTTATGCTCTGGTATGTTGTTTACTCTCAGAAGGAGACATTCCAAGATATAAAGCATAAGGAACATTTATGCAAATTGCAGGAGCAGCCTTTTTCCTTAGCGAGAGAAGGAGATATTTGCATATTTGAATAGAAATGACAAACCATACATGTGGTTTGGTACATGCAGCGTGTAATCTATGGTTTTTATAATCTTAAAATACATGATCATGAAAACTACTGTAGTGTATCATTAGCTCATTATTTTCATTAATGTTGGTGGTGTTTATGCACCAGATCATGTATTTGTGATCAAGAATGTACATTTCGTATAGTTTGCGGATGTAAGCAGTACGGGTGAAGATTATTTTTCTCTTTGTGCTTTCTCCAGATATTTTGAATTTTCTTTTTCAAAGTGTAGATTTATTACTCAATTAGATTATATAAAATAGGGTTATGAAATTATTGTCGAAAAATTCTGATATTAGCGTGCAGAAATTAAGGGGGGGAGGGGGTTGAAATACCTCAAGGTTGTCAGAAGACTACACCCTATTTCTGCTGACAGATTACCATGCACATTAGGCTGTTTTACGTTATTCTTTTAATGTTCCAGCACCAAAAGGGAACAATTTTGACCCTATATTAGCAAATTTATATATAAAGGGGTTTTTGGGGTACAGGGCATTGGATCCCCACTGATCAGCTACTAATGGCCCATCCTGAGGATTGGTTACCACTTGTAAAGGATTGGACAACCCATTTACAGTCAAGGTTGACTGTTACCCTGTTATGTGAGAATGTTTTCTCCTACCCCGAGGCAGGATATTTCTTCCTATTCCCTTTCACCACTGTAAGGTGTATATGCTATAGAGGTTGTCCATGTTGCTGCATGTGTGTCACTGGTGGTGGTCACTGGAGAAAAGGGGACCAAATCTGGTTGACCCGAGCACTTTTGCTATTATATGGTGAGATCCTTCTTGAGAGGGAACAATTTGCTCTGAGGAGCCTAATGATAGCTTCCAAAAATTGTTTCATTTATAGAGCAAATGTTTCAAGTGGATCAGGCCACCACTGCATCACATCACATGATGATGTCATGAGTAAAGTGCCTCAGACTTGGTATAGAAACCAGCAGAGCATTTAAGCTCAGGGATTTTGTCTGTTCGGTCACTGTAGGGTCTCATCGATGCTCTGTTAGATTGCCATTGGTGGGTCAGGAAGGAAGTTTTCCATTTCATGGCAAATTACATTTTGTAAGTGTAGAAGGTTGAACTGGATGGACTGTCTTTTTTCATCCCACAACCTATTTAGCTGTCTAAGGTCACTGCATAAACATTCTGTACAATGTAGTTAAGCATCTACAACAAACAATGTTCTGTAACGCTGTCTAGAAACCATTGCAAAACCACTGTGGATTATCTAATGTGAAAATAAGGTTTAGTGAACACAGCCATTTCATGTCTACTTTATGTTCTTAGTTGCATGGAGCCACAATACAGTACCCATGGATGTCGATGGGCCCATTCTGTACCTCCCAATGACTTAACTTGTATATAGAAGCATACAGATTTTTTGTTTCTTGAAGAAAAAAATCTGATCTCCCCTAGAGGCAGTGTTTCTAATTGAGAACACCTTTATAATATGGTCCGGCACAGAGACACCATGAGGACGACCACTAAGTGCCTACTACGCTTCATCCTATCCAGTGTGTGGCTGCAAATGCTTCTCTCTCCAAACCCAAATGTGAATTGAGAAAGGTCCTTTTATACACTGATTACTGTCTGGATATACACTTACCTATAATATGTTCATTAGATGAAGTGCATGCATGAATACAATACTTTTCATTCCTTGCATTCAAAACTGAGTTCTGCTTTTTTTCTTTTTAGTTGTTATCATGGAATTGAGAATCCTTCTGTTGAAGCACCCATGACTTACAGTATATATGGTGCGAAGCTCCACTACATTTTTGCCTACTGCTTTGTATTTCAGAAAATTGGGGACTATGAGTACAGGGATCCCTCAAGATACAATATTAATTGGTTCCAGAATGACCATTGTATGTTGAAACCATTGTAAGTTGAGTAATTGGTTCCAAAGCCCCAAAATGTCATCCAAGATAAGAGAAAATGAAGATTTAAGAAAAATAAGCAGATAACTAAGACAGATAAAACAAGTCCTCACATATTACAGTCAGGAATATCTGATAACTAGTAACTAGTACAGTTATTTTACCAGAGAAGTGGCCTTTAGTGGTTGGATCTGAGTCTGGGGCATTGTATGTTGAGTCTGGTTTCAACTTACGATGGGTCAGAAAAGACCATTGTATGTTGAAAATATTGTATTTTGAGGCCATTGTATCTTGAGAGATCACTGTACGTAAGGCAATGGACCAAAATCAAGTAATTTCATATGTATATTCCTTATTCAGTACAGCAATATAGTAATATGTAGAAATTTTCAATCTCCTTCATTGGAAAAGTAGGCAAATAGGAATACAGTAGTGTACATTTACAGGAAAACAACCTATTTTGTCTGAGTGTTCTGTTCAGGTAAGCTACCATCAAGCTGTAAGCAGAAGGTTGCATTAGCAGTAAAAACGCATTTACAGATAATAAAAACATGATTGAGAATTAATCAACTCAACTATTCTCTATTGCGAGTTCAGGGAAATGTGTATCAAGCACCAAGGAATTATCTCGTAAGGATACTAAGTATGTGAAATTAGTTATTAGTGAAATTAAGTTGATTGATAGGATCAAATGTTTTGTAGGAAAATGAGTGTAAAGGTGCTATAAAGTTTAACACTATTTAGTAAATGTCAATTGACATGTTGCTGTGATTTTAAAAATGTAATGTTCAATCTCAAATTAAATAACAGGTTAAATATACTTCTTAATAGTTCCCATAAACCCAATCTGTGCAGCATATTGTTTTTACTTCTGACCAAAATGAACTTTAGTGATAAATTATACATAAAATAAACCAAACACATTTAAAGGGGTTGTAGAAAAACACATCTGATTTTTTTCACAAACAGTGCCATATCTCCCTATAGGCTACATCTGGTATTGCAGCTCAGCTCCAATCAAGTGAATGGAACTGAAGTTCAATACCAGACACAACTTGTGGACATGTGTGGCACAGGTTTTGAAAGAAAACAGCCATTTTTGTAATTCTGTACAACTTTGTATGTGTTTGGCATAAAATCTGAATCTTAGATTCATGACTAGTCCCTGGGTCCAGGGGTGCACCACCAATGAGGCCGGGTGAGGCGATCGCCTCAGGCAGCACCAGGTCAGGGCAAGAGAGGGGCAGCTAATGGGCCATGGGCTGAAGGGAAGGGGTTAGGTTAAGAAATTGGCATTGGGGAAGGAGGGGCGCCGTTTTAGTTTTTGCCTCAGGCAGCAGAAAGGCTAGGTGCTCCCCTGCTTGGGTCCTACCTAGGATATGGATAGTGTAACACTCAAATAGTATCTATTATTGGGGCATATAGACTTCACTGAAGGGAATCCATCACTTGTGAAGAGGAACCCCCACTGTAGCAAACTTTATGGGAATATGTATTACATGGTCGCCTATTAATTTGAGTGGACATCATGTAATACTACAATTTTACTTCAGTGGTTGTTGCCTGGGAAAAGAGCACATAGTTTTTCATCACCTGCTGAGCAGGGGTGCACCACCAATGCCAGGTAAGGCGATTGCCTCAGGCAGCACCAGGAAGGGGCAAGAGGGGGGTAGCGGAAGGGCCATGGGCAATGAGCGCTTTCATTGTGGCAAAGGGGTTAGGTTAAAAAATTGGCATTGATGGGGGCGCTGTTTCAGTTTTCACCTAGGCAGCAGAAAGGCTAGGTGCACCCCCATCAATCTAAGGGTGGGTTGTGACATTTGGTGGGTAAGGGGTAATAAGCTAATAAAATATTGCATTAAGTTGTGCATATTGTTCCAAGGTTGCCAACAATATTGGATTTGCCAGGATTGTCTTGAATTTTCAGAAACAATCTCAGCAAATGTGGCTTGTACCGGCCTGAAAATGGCCAGGGATTATGAAATCCCTGTTCCTAAGCAGTACTGTCTAGCTGAGTTTGAGCCATGTCTTTGAATTTACCAACACAAATGTTGGTCAGTAATATAATGCCCACTATGTTAGTAGTTAAATTTCTGCTGTCTTTGAACATCTGACAACTAACATACAGTAGATGGAAATAGGAAGTGGCAAAGTTTGACTACTGCCAATATGCTTTCCTCCTTCTCTCGTCTCCAGCTTCATCTGAACAGGTGACTATATCTGGTTATATACAGTGCCTTTGTATGTGGACTATGACTAAGGATACTTGGAGTGTTCAAAATGTTTTGGTGGAACTGCTCCTGTAGTGGATTTTAGTATGGAAGAAAACTATAGGATTTTACATACAGGGTATTTTCAATGGCAGTGTTGAGTAGCATGTGCACAGAAACAGGTTTCTCTAAGATTAGGTCTTCAGTTTAATACAGAGGGGACAAAACAGGACCTTAAAGGGCTTTACTAGGGGATACAATTAGATGCCCCGATACTCAGTTCAGATGCTTACTGGGTCTCTCCTGGTTTTAGTTCTCTAGTCTCATCTTAGCAAGCAGGAAATGCCTGGAGATGCCTTCTTAGGTATTCACTGAAAGGGACTGTGGCCATCAATAGTATAGAATTGAAATCCTCTATAGGAATCCTCTTTGAGTTGAGGAAAACGTATTTGGTTGACCCAATATTGCACGTAAAATACTGTAATAGTATGTTGATACATTTTTTTTTTATCTTGAATATATAAAATTGTTAAGATTTCATGTACAGTACATTGTGAAAGAACATTGGTGAGGATTTATCAAAAGAGTTATCTCCCAAGAAAGGGAATCATCTCGTCAGTGCTACATAGCCAGAATGCTACTCCATACTGATGGTGGGCAAGCCCCCTGAAATGGCTGTCTATGAGTGGATATCTGGCCTGGCTATATTCACTGATCAAATCCCAAGGCTTGTTGGAAAGTCGGATCTTGACTGTTCCTATAGGTGGCACTGGCAAGATGGTTCTCTTCCTTTGGATATACCACTTTGAATATTTTTTTCCCATTGAACATTGCCAATAAGTCTCTTTTTAAGGAGATTCAGCACCCTACCTAAGTGGGGATAGGTATAGCTAACTGTTTTGAGGTTTGCCCACTATCAATATTAATGAGCTGTCCATAATAAGGGTAATACATGTTAGATTGGTTAAAGGTACACTATCGTGAAAAAATAAAAAACATATGTTATAAAACATTAAAAATAGTTTTTATATGTATAATGAAGTTTATTATGTGTGTATTGTGTTTTGCGTATTTTACATTTTTGTAACTTTATGGGGGCTACCATTTTCATAGTCACGTGTCTATGTGTCACTGAACGACACGTAGACAAATGACTTACGGTCGTATGCTCCATTCCCAGTGCGGACGGAGCCGACCCTATTGAAAAATCATGGGAGCGCTGTGTATGTGTAAAGCGCAGGCGCTTTACACATACATAGCCTGCCCCCTCCGGCGCCATGTTATTGAAGACTTCAGTAACATGACATCGGAGGGGACACCCATTATATGTCCCGTTCTCTGGCAGCTGTCTCTGCGTCCATAGGACGCAGAGACAGTTGCCTGTTGCAAGAAGAAGTAGACAGCCGGAATCGGCTGCCTGCTTCTTTCATCCTCCGAGCCATTTTTAAAAAAAAAATAATTAAATAATTTTAAAAAACGGCGTGGGGTCCCCCCTTTTTCCTTCTCCAGCCAGACACGACCAGCAGCGGCAGCGTGGCACTACCAGGGTGGGAAGGGACACGGTTATTGGCCCTTCCCAGCCTAACAGTAACAGCCTGCAGCTGCCCCAGAACCGGACCCTCAATTTAGAAGGTCTGGTCCTGCGGGTACCCGGCTCTTCCCGACACCCCTGGTGGCGGTGGGTGCCGGGGTAATAGATGTTGGGGTTAGTGCTGGCCATACCGGCCAGCACTAAGCCCAGTATTAGTAATCAGTGCCGTCTGTAGATAGCCGTGATTACTAAAACTGCAGTGTTGTAAAAAAAAAAAAACCCCACACACACTTAGAAAATTTATTGAAATAAATACTCCCCGAGACCCCTGTTTGACCATTTTATTTATAAAATAAAAAAGCTGGTCCGACGTAATCCACCGAATCCGATGTAGTCCTCAGCATTCACGATCCTGAAAAATAGAAAACAAACAAAAAAACAAACAAACACAAACCACTTACCTCCTCAGGCTTCTTCTTTGTAGTGATTCCTCCCGTCCAGCAGCTCGCTCAACACTAATAATAAACACAGTGATGTCACCGTACAGGGATAATAAATACAGTGATGTCACAGTACAGGGATAATAAACAGTGAGGTCACAGTACAGGGATAATAAACACAGTGATGTCACCATACAGGGATAATAAACACAGCGATGTCACCGTACAGGGATAATAAACACAGTGATGTCACCATACAGGGATAATAAACACAGTGATGTCACAGTACAGGGATAATAAATACAGTGATGTCACAGTACAGGGATAATAAACAGTGATGTCACAGTACAGGGATAATAAATACAGTGATGTCACCGTACAGGGATAATAAACACAGTGATGTCACCGTACAGGGATAATAAATACAGTGATGTCAGATCAAACCCAGTCATGCACTACCACCCTAACTCTGCTACCTGTCAGTGCAGAAAATCCCTGTGGTGGAGGAATAATCAGCATCACAATTGGAAATAACATTGCTGACTGTGCCTCCTATGCTATCACAGTGCAGACCACAACAAGATGGCAGCTGGACACTGTATTGTGGAAGACAATCTCTTGTTATCAGATAAGCAAGTAAGTGCAGCGTGATGTCACAGGAGGTGTGAATAGCCAGATAACAGTTTACAGCACTGGGCTACAGACGGCTTCCCTACACTCAACTTTTCAGTTGTGCTCCACCTGCTGGTCAACATAGGAAGTTCTACACAATTATTATGATTTTTTTAAAATATTTCCTTTAATGGTAAAAAAAAAATTATAAGCACAAAAAATTCTAAAACTTACATTGCATGTTTTAACATTTTAGATATATTTCTAATTTTTGACGACAGTTCTCCTTTAAGTTCTTACTGCTAGAATTGCCAACTATTGCTGGAACACGTTCCTTCCCCGCATTGGGAGTTGCGATGGGGAGTTGCATGGATCATGTGTGTAATTCTCCCTATACAAGTATATGGAAGATATAAAAATAGTCGTGTGAGCACATTGAATCCATTGGGTTTTGCTACTGAATATCTCACGCATAAGTTTTAGGCTGCAGAGGATACAATGAATGTTTGCATTTCCACTGTGGCAATACAGAAAAAAATAATTACAATCTCTAGTGGCAATAATTTCTTCCAGTGGATGATGTCGAAGTCTGCCTCTATTGAGTTTGGCTATTGACATTAGCAAATAAAGGAGTGCCCCACACAGGGTTCCCCTTCTATGAATCCTAGTAGGTCTCTAATTGTTGTGAAAACCACATAGAATATTTTAAAAGCAATTGTACTGATGTGATTGGCTATTGTCAAAATGGTAAGAAGACTGGTATGCCAAGCTAAATTTATTCACTTGCATCACCTCATAAAATGAAATGTATTCATCCAACTTGTGATACACTGGACATTTTATCAACTGGCACATAAGAACTTATGAAGTACTAGATGTAGCCTTTCAAAAGGTATTACTACGTGGTGGTTTGAGCTATAAGATGTCCTGAGTTAATGTCCAAAACTCTTGTAATGCACATCTGTACTTAGATTTTTAAAAGTTAGAGAAAACAACTCGGAGTGAAATAAATGTCTTGACATTGACACAAATGACAATGGGCACATTTCAGACATGATTTACACTGGTGCTGATTCAGAGATATATTTGTGCCAAAATACTACAGTCAACACAAAATATTCTTCAGGCCTGGGGTTGTTTCCCCATGTTAATGAGGCCATAATAAGATGCAGAAGATATCTGCAGAGAATCCTGTCTGCACAATTCCCTTCAGAAATTCCCCTGTGGGGATGTAGTTGCTGTGAGTGACACCAATAAAAGGGACTAGCTCAGGTTTTGACACATCAAAGTTAATATTATTTTCAGTCTAGTGACCATTTACAACTTGGTAGGTATCACAGTAAAGAAAATAGGTAAAGTATAAAACTGAGCAGAATAATGTATGGAAAGCCATGAAGTCACCAAATAATTGCTAACTTCATTATGACATTGCATTGTAAGAAAAATCTTATTATTGTAGAAAATCTGTAGTATTAAAACACTCTGCTTAGAATGAAAACCATATTCTCAATGATATATGAACCAATGTATATTCTATTATATATTATAAATAGAGATGAGCGAACTTAGTGCTCGTATGTGCTCGATGCTCGGACGAGCATCTCGCCATGCTCGAGGAAATGGCATCTCCCGCATTTTGAATTTTTGGCGCCTATAACTCAGGCAATCACTAGCCAGGAGACTCTGCGGTACCCCCCAGCATCACGTGGGGCCTTAGATGTCGATAGCACTCAGGTTGGCTGGCCAGATCAGGTGACCCTGAAATATACTAGTGACGTCCGGCGGTGCTCGGCTCAGAGGCTGTCTGGATGTCTCATTCTGGCTGGGCAGGCTGGCACTAGTAGTGCAGCTATCGACATATTTGCAGCAGTTTGCAGGGAGACTGCAAATAGGATTTTTTTGCTCTCAGTGACATAGAAAAATCTGAGTGCGACATTTTTCTGGGTTGCAGTGAAAATAGCCACAGTCAGCAGGGGCTGAGTTTGCTCTCTGATATATTCTGCACGTCACGTTAAAAAACAAAAAACAAAAACAAAAACAGTTTTTTTGTTGTTTTTATCTCAGTGATACAAATCCATTTCATACAGCTGTGTGGAACCATTCTGTGTGTCACAGTTCAGCTGTCCAGTCACCACAAACCACAATCCGTATTTTCTGTCCAGGTGACCCATACTGTACGTCACATAATTAAAAAAGGTCTTTTGCTCTCACTGACACAGCTACATTAGAAAAATCTGAGTGCGACATTTTTCCGGGGTTCAGTGAAAATAGCCACAGTCAGCAGGGGCTGAGTTTGCTCTCTGATATATTCTGCATGTCACGTTAAAAAAAAACACACAAAAAAACTTTGTTTTTTTGTTGTTTTTATCTCAGTGATACAAATCCATTTCATACAGCTGTGTGGAACCATTCTGTGTGTCACAGTTCAGCTGTCCAGTCACCACAAACCACAATCCGTATTTTCTGTCCAGGTGACCCATACTGTACGTCATGTAATTAAAAAAGGTCTTTTGCTCTCACTGATACAGCTACATTAGAAAAATCTGAGTGCGACATTTTTCCGGGGTTCAGTGAAAATAGCCACAGTCAGCAGGGGCTGAGTTTGTTCTCTGATATATTCTGCATGTCACGTAAAAAAAAAAGAACACAAAAAAAAATTTTGATTTTTTTTAATCTCAGTGATACAAATCCATTTCATACAGCTGTGTGGAACCATTCTGTGTGTCACAGTTCAGCTGTCCAGTCACCACAAACCACAATCCATATTTTCTGTCCAGGTGACCCATACTGTACGTCACGTAATTAAAAAAAGGTCTTTGCTCTCATTGACACAGCTACATTACAAAAATCTCTGTGCGACATTTTTCCGGGGTGCAGTGAAAATAGCCACAGTCAGCAGGGGCTGAGTTTGCTCTCTGATATATTCTGCACGTCACGTTAAAAAAAACAGGAGTGATCTCAAAAGAACCCAACAGCCATTCTAAGGGCTACAAGACATTTTTTTTGTCTCCTGGCTGGGCTGGCTGGCACTAGTAGTGCAGCTATCGCCATATATAACAATTTTTTTTTTATTGTTTTATCTCAGTGATACAAATCCATTTCATACAGCTGTGTGGAACCATTCTGTGTGTCACAGTTCAGCTGTCCAGTCACCACAAACCACAATCCGTATTTTCTGTCCAGGTGACCTATACTGTACATCACGTAATCAAATACAGTCTTTTGCTTTCACTGATATAGCTACATTAGAAAAATCTGAGTGCGACATTTTTCTGGGTTGCAATCAAAATAGCCACAGTCAGCAGGGGCTGAGTTTGCTCTCTGATATTTTCTGCATGTCACGTTAAAAATAAATAAATAAATAAATAAAAAAAATTTAAAAAAATAAAAAAAAATAGTTTTTTTGTTGTTTTATCTCAGTGATACAAATCCATTTCATACAGCTGTGTGGAACCATTCTGTGTGTCACAGTTCAGCTGTCCATTCACCACAAACCACAATCTGTATTTTCTGTCCAGGTGACCTATACTGTACGTCACGTAATTAAAAAAGGTCTTTTGCTCTCACTGATACAGCTACATTACAAAAATCTGAGTGCGACATTTTTCTTGGTTGCAGTCAAAATAGCCACAGTCAGGAGGGGCTGAGTTTGCTCTCTGATCTATTCTGCACGTCACGTTAAAAAAACAAAACCAAAAAAAAAAATTGTTTTTTTGTTGTTTTATCTCAGTGATACAAATCCATTTCATACAGCTGTGTGGAACCATTCTGTGTGTCACAGTTCAGCTGTCCAGTCACCACAAACCACAATCCGTATTTTCTGTCCAGGTGACCCATTCTGTACGTCACGTAATTAAAAAAGGTCTTTTGCTCTCACTGATACAGCTACATTACAAAAATCTGAGTGCAACATTTTTCTTGGTTGCAGTGAAAATAGCCACAGTCAGCAGGGGCTGAGTTTGCTCTCTGATATATTCTGCACGTCACGTTACAAAAACAAAACCAAAAAAATATATAGTTTTTTTTGTTGTTTTATCTCAGTGATACAAATCCATTTCATACAGCTGTGTGGAACCACTCTGTGTGTCACAGTTCAGCTGTCCAGTCACCACAAACCACAATCCGTATTTTCTGTCCAGGTGACCTATACTGTACGTCACGTAATTAAAAAAGGTCTTTTGCTATCACTGATACAGCTACATTAGAAAAATCTCTGTGCGACATTTGTCTGGGTTGCATTAAAGCAGACCAAGTCTGCCTAATCTAATAGTTTCAGTGTAATTGCTCCATACTGCACGGTACGTAATAACATACATCATTTTGCTCTAACTTATCCACCTATTTACAAAGCACAATCCGTATTTTCTGTCCAGGTGACCTATACTGTACGTCACGTAATTAGATAAGGTCTTTTGCTCTCACTGATACAGCTACATTAGAAAAATCTCTGTGCAACATTTGTCTGGGTTGCACTTAAGCAGACCAAGTCTGCCTAATCTAATAGTTTCAATGTAATTGCTTCATACTGCACGGTACGTAATAACATATGTAATTTTGCTCTAACTTATCCACCTATATACAAAGCATATTAAAAATAATTTTTGAAGGCTCAACCCCTATCAATAATCACGGTTTGGTGCACTCTTCCTATTTTGGTTCACCTAACCAAAAGGAAAATGCAAATATTAAAAAGTGGACTGGAAGGGCACTCAATATTTGGAATTTTCAATTTTCATATTTTATTATATTGCTTCAACATCCCCCAAAAAAGTAATCGTAAAATCATCAAAATCCGCAACAATTGTATGTAAAACAAATAACATAAATAAAAACACTAAAAATAACAATAGCAGTATAACAGCAATACCAAAGATAGCAATAGCAATAGAAATTCAATATAGCAGCAATGGCAACACTAACTGATGTAAATATATTAGCGATAGAAATTAATGTATATATATTAGTAGTAATATGCTAATAGCAACAGCCGAATGCAGGGCCTTAGGAATATTACATCCAATAATCTCTGTATCATGGAGAGAAGTATATTTGAGTTCAATATCCGACCATAAGAGATAAAGGTTGAAAGGGATTGCCTTTGTATGGTCAATTTTCAATTATTGTAGCGTCTTTCATATTGATAATAGCATTCCCCGTACTCAGTTTTAACTTCAGACTCCTTAATGCGTAAATGAACAGTTAGTAGTCAGAGAATTATAAATAACTTGCTGTTAGTGGCAACAATTGTATGTTACTTTACCACCAGATGTCTGCTCAGCATACGTGTTCGCAGCACAGGTCCGATGTATCGGAGCTTCCCGCGGCGTCCCGCGTGTCCCGGCTCCGAGGCTCGTATCGTAGGTCACGTGGTGTTCTCCACGTGACTGGTCATGTGCTGCTGACGTCACCGAAGGTCCTGGAACTCACAGGTCCTATCTGCTCACCGGACTTCCTCTGTTCTTTGCAGAAAAGGGAATGACAGTATTTATTAATCGTTCTTTGCTGGCCAGCGATTGATCATGAAACCAGTAATAATTCCCCAGACGCGTTTCGAAGCGCTGCTTCTTCTTCAGTGGGTGACCACACAAAGGCAATCCCTTTCAACCTTTATCTCTTATGGTCGGATATTGAACTCAAATATACTTCTCTCCATGATACAGAGATTATTGGATGTAATATTCCTAAGGCCCTGCATTCGGCTGTTGCTATTAGCATATTACTACTAATATATATACATTAATTTCTATCGCTAATATATTTACATCAGTTAGTGTTGCCATTGCTGCTATACTGAATTTCTATTGCTATTGCTATCTTTGGTATTGCTGTTATACTGCTATTGTTATTTTTAGTGTTTTTATTTATGTTACTTGTTTTACATACAATTGTTGCGGATTTTGATGATTTTACGATTACTTTTTTGGGGGATGTTGAAGCAATATAATAAAATATGAAAATTGAAAATTCCAAATATTGAGTGCCCTTCCAGTCCACTTTTTAATATATACAAAGCACAATCGGTATTTTCTGTCCAGGTGACCAATTCTGAACGTCACGTAATTAAAAAAGGTCTTTTGCTCTCACTGATACAGCTACATTACAAAAATCTCTGTGCGACATTTGTCTGGGTTGCATTAAAGCAGACCAAGTCTGCCTAATCTAATAGTTTCAGTGTAATTGCTCCATACTGCACGGTACGTAATAACATACGTAATTTTGCTCTAACTTATCCGCCTATATATTAACTTGTTCAGATTGAACAAGTTTGTGGGTTTAAGTACAGCAGGCCCATTTCTTTTTTTGGTACATATAATACACTTATATACAGAAAATGTTGAACCCCAGGGCTAAGGGTCGAGGAGGAGGGCGTGGGCATTGAATTATTGCAGGGGGCAGAGGTCGTGGTCCTGGGCAGGGTGAGAGAGTACCTGCTGATGAGGGACCAGGGGAACGCCGCAGAGCTACACTCCCTAGCTTCATGTCTAAACTTACAGGGACACGTGGTAGAGCACTGTTGAAACCACAACAGTGCAAACAGGTGATGTCGTGAATTGCGGACAATGCTTCAAGTAATTTGTCCACCAGTCAGTCTTCCACGCAGTCCACCCACGTTACCCAAGGAAGCACTCCTCTGGCTCCTCCACCTCAACCTCCTTCCCCCCAGTCTGCCCCCTCCCAGGAAAATTTGGAATGCGATCCGGCATACTCTGAGGAACTGTTTTCTGGACCCTTCCCAGAGTCACAAACCACTTCTCAGGTTGCTGCTGACCTCTTTCCCGATGCCCAAGTTTTCCAACTGTCGCAGGCTGTGGGTGATGATGATGACATTGTTGACTTAGTGGAAGAAGTGTGTAAAGAGGTGTCGGACGATGAGGAGACACGGTTGTCAGACAGTGGTGAAGTAGTTGTCAGGGCAGGAAGTCCGAGGGGGGAGCAGACTGAGGAATCGGAGGATGACGAGGTGACTGACCCAAGCTGGGTTGATAAGCCGAGTGAAGACAGTGCTTCTGAGGCGGAGGCGAGTGCTGCACCAGAACAGGTTGGAAGAGGCAGTGGTGTGGCAAGAGGGAGAAGCAGGGCCAGAGCTGGTGCATCAGCAGCAACTGTTTCACGTAGTGAAGCTCCCGTGGCGAGGCCTAGATGTTCGCAAGTCTGGAGGTTCTTTAAAGAAATTGAGGATGACCGACGGACTGTGGTGTGCAAGCTGTGCCACACCAGGATCAGCAGGGGTGCCACCACTACTAGCCTAACCACCACTAGCATGCGCAGGCATATGAGTGCTAAATAGCCTACTCAATGGAACCAAGGCCGTTCACCTCCTGTGGGTCACACCACTGCTCCTTCCCCTGTGTCACTCGCTGCCTCTGCTAGTCAACCCCCTGCCCAGGACCCCGGCACGAGCGCCTCCCGCCGGAAAACCACACCTTCGCCTCCACGATCCTCTACAGCGCCCATCAATGTGTCCCTGCGCAGCGTTCAGCTGTCTTTACAGCAGACGCTGGAGCGCAAGAGGAAATACAGTTCCACCCACCCACATGCCCAAGCCCTTGACGTCCACATCTCCAAATTGCTGAGCCTGGAGATGCTGCCCTATAGGCTGGTAGAGACCGAGGCCTTTCGCAACCTCATGGCAGTGGCTGCCCCTCGGTATTCAGTCCCCAGCCACCACTATTTTTCCCGATGTGCCGTCCCAGCCCTACACCAGCACGTGTCACAGAACATCATCCGTGCCCTGACCAACGCTGTTTCTGAGAAGGTCCACCTAACCACGGACACGTGGACAAGTGCTGCCTGGCAAGGACACTATATATCACTGACGGCACATTTGGTTAACTTGGTGGAGGCTGGGACCGAGTCTGACCTTGGGGCCGCTCATGTACTGCCCACACCGAGGATTGCGGGGCCTACCTCGGTCACGGTCTCTCAGACGTACTATGCCTCCTCCTCCGACCCCTCCTCCTCCTCCACCTCCTCTTCCGAATTACCATCCGTGGGCACGGCGCCTTCAGTCGGTAGCTAGGCGCAGCAGCAGTGCCGTGGCTAAGCGCCAGCAGGCGGTGCTCAAACTGCTGAGCTTAGGTGACAAAAGGCACACTGCCCAAGAACTATTACAGGGCATCACGGCGCAGACCGATCTGTGGCTGGCACCACTGAACCTCAAGCCAGGCATGGTTGTGTGTGACAACGGGCGTAACCTGGTGGCGGCTCTGCAACTCGGCAGACTGACACATGTGCCATGCCTGGCCCACGTGTTCAATCTCATAGTTCAGCGGTTCCTCAAGACATACCCCAATCTGTCTGATTTGCTCACCAAGGTGCGCCGCATCTGTGCGCATTTCCGCAAGTCGACCACAGATGCTGCCACTCTCAGGGCAGCGCAGCACCGCCTACAACTGCCCGCTCACCGACTGTTGTGCGACGTGCCCACAAGATGGAATTCGACATTAAACATGTTATCCAGAGTTTACCAGCAGCGCAGAGCGATTGTAGACTGCTAGATGTCAACTTCCACCAGAACTGGTAGTCAGGTCAGTCAGATTCCTCAAGTCTACAATGAGGAGTGGACGTGGATGTCTGATATCTGCCAGGTGTTGAGCAACTTTGAGGAGTCAACACAGATGGTCAGCGGCGATGCCGCCATTATCAGCCTCACCATCCCGCTGCTTTGCCTGTTGAAAAAACTCACTGCTCAGCATGAGGTCAGAAGCTTTGCGCTTGTCACAAGAGACGGTGGAGGAAGATACGTCGCTTGATAGCCAGAGCATCCTCCTGTCTGTTTCTCAGCGCGTATCAGAGGAGGGGGATGAGGATGAGGAGGAAGAGGAGGAGAATGTCGGCGAGACAGAAGAGGGTACCAGTGCTCAGTCCTTCTTAACTCTTGAGCGTGTATGGCTGAAGAGGAGGAGGAGGAGGATGAGGAGGAAATGGAGAGTCGGGCCAGTGAGGAGAGGGAATTATTGCGTGTTGTGACTCTGGCGCACATGGCAGACTTCATGTTAGGCTGCCTATCCCGTGACCCTCGTGTTAGAAGCATTCTTTCAAACACCGATTACTGGGTGTTCACTCTCCTGGACCCACGGTACAAGTAGAACCTTTCCACTCTCATCCCTGTAGAGGAAAGGAGTATGAGAGTGAATCAATATCAACAGGCCCTGGTGCACAAGCTGAAACAATCCTTCCCATCTGACGCCGCTAGCGGCAGAGGGCGTGGTTCTGTGGGCCAAGTAGCGGGGGAGAGGAGGCGAGCAGGCAGCTTGTCAAGCACTGGCAGGGGAACGCTCTCCAAGGCCTTTGCCAGTTTTATGTCACCCCAGCAAAGCAAGACACTGTCACCTGTTCCCAGTCTTGGCAGAGTAGGGGTGAGCTTTACAGAAAGATGGTGAGGGAGTACCTAGCTGACCATACCAACGTCCGGACCGATCACTCTGCTCCATACAACTACTGTGTTTCAAAGCTGGACACGTGGCCTGAACTGGCGCTGTACGCCTTGGAGGTGCTGGCCTGCCCTGCCGCTAGCGTGTTGTCAGAGCGGGTATTCAGTGCAGCTGGTGGCGTCATCACCGATAAGTGTACACGCCTGTCAACTGACAGCGCTGACAGGCTGACACTTATTAAAATGAACAAAGCCTGGATTTCACCAGAATTCAAATCTCCTCCGGGGGAAAGCAGCTAAAGATTAACATTACTTATGTATCCGATTCCTCTTCTCTACTCCTCCTACTCCTCCTCCTCCTTGTCGTCTTTGCCTAACACAATTTTTCCGGAGGGCCACCTACAGGCCCTCTCTCTAAACAATTTTTCCGGAGGGCCCCCTATAGGCCCTCTCTCCAAACAATTTTTCCGGAGGTCCACCTACAGGCCCTCTCTCCAAACAATTTTTCCGGAGGGCCCCCTACAGGCCCTTTCTCCAAACAATTTTTCCGGAGGTCCACCTACAGGCCCTCTCTCTAAACAATTTTTCCGGAGGTCCACCTACAGGCCCTCTCTCTAAACAATTTTTCCAGAGGGCCCCCTACAGGCCCTCTATCCAAACAATTTTCCGGAGGTCCACCTACAGGCCCTCTCTCTAAACAATTTTTCCGGAGGCCACCTACAGGCCCTCTCTCCAAACAATTTTTCCGCAGTGTCAACTACAGACAGTGTAAAACAATGTTTCAGGAGCGTCAAACAGACAGTCCAAAACAATTTTTCAGGAGGCGCAAGTACCGAAATTTAAAAAAAAATTTTTTTGCTGAGGGTCGACTTTATGTACTCCGTAAAGAAAAACATTTTTGGAGGCTCAACAAAAGCCATTTCACTGCATTCTCAGTCGGACAAAGTCATTGGTGGTGTAACCGCCATGCTGTGTCAGGCTAAATTTTTGTGTGCTTCACCAGCTACCTCATCTAACTTGGTCACTTGTTGGTGTCACCACCATGCTTTGTCAGGCTCATGCCTGCATCATGTGGCTGGGGATAGGAGAGCAGTGCCAGCATGGGCATGGGTGATGGACCTTCGTTGCACCTAGTTGGGTGCTTCCCTAACATGTGATGGGCATGTGCCTCGCCTTTCTTGGTCTGGGTGAGCGCAATTGCCATGAGGGTAACCACCAGGCTGTTGCAGGAGAATTTGGGGTAATGGTGGGATTAGGCAGCCTCAGAGGCATCCATGCATGCTGCCCCTGCTGTTTCCTGTCCATTTCCGTCGTGTTTCCATCATTTTCTGATGTTTCCAGGTTTTCACTTAGCCTTCCCTAGGCAGAGCCTTGGTCCCCTGCAAAAATGCTCGAGTCTCCCATTGACTTCAATGGGGTTCGTTACTTGAAACGAGCACCCGAGCATCGGGAAAAGTTTGTCTCGAATAATGAGCACCCGAGCATTTTAGTGCTCGCTCATCTCTATTCGTCTCGAATAACGAGCACCCGAGCATTTTAGTGCTCGCTCATCTCTAATTAAAGTATTTTAGTGATTCATGAGAAAATTTACCATTGTTCTTCTGTAATTGAAGATATTGAGGGAGAATTATGAAGACTGGTATTTGATACTCCAGTCTTAGTAAAAATGTTCTACAGTAAGATGCACCAGATTTATTAAGTAGAACAGGCCTCTTAATAATCTTGGTGCATCGTCTGGCTTACAGTCTCCATTATGGATACATAGAGATTTAGGGTGCCTCCATACCTTGTCCTTTTGTATTGTCTTAACTCATTCATAATTCATGATTATTAGGGCTCCTTAATGGTAAGCCTTTTTTGTTAGAATAAGTACAAAGAGTGATTTTTAATTAGCTTTTAATTGCATGTGATCATCTACTGGAATGCTTCCAGATGCAGTTTTGTTTTCAGTCAAAATGGCAGCTCCAAGTTAGTGTCAAACACAGGTCTATGTAAATTTTTCAGTATTTTTTGTTAATTTCTATCAGGTCTCATTCACTTGCATGTATAAATGTCTTGTGAATAGCCCCAGACAAAAACAAAACACAACAAAATTTGCAGTATAGATATTACCCAGAGAGAGAGAGAGATCTGCCTCAAAAAGAAACCCATCATATTGAAAATGACACCCAGTGTGCAAGCACAATGTTATAGAGCAGGAGCTGCTCAGTATGGAGTTTTTTTTTTAAAGATTCAGTAAGACTTGTAATGTATTCAATTAAAACTCTTATTTAAAACTTATTCTAGACTTAAGATTCCAGTGGGTGGACTCCAAAGGGAATGAACAAAAGAGAATCTAAATCCAGTCAGTATTTGATGTGACCACTCTTTGCCTTCAAAACAGCATTACTTCTTCTAGGTACACAGTTGCCACAGTTTTTTTAACCACTTCCCGACCGCCCATTGACTATAAACGTCCTTGGGCGGTCAGCTTATCTCTGAATGGATGTTCTGGAATGTCCTTTCAGAGATAGAAGCTGCACGCTAATCATGCAGCTGTACAGCGGGGGGTCTGCTGTCAGTGACAGCAGGACACCCCATAGAGAAGGAAGGGACCGTTCCTGGGTGTCCTTACCTTCTAGATCGCTGTATACACTGCGCTCAACGAGTGCTGTTTATACAGATCAGGAAACGCTATGCAGGAGACTGCAGGAGCTGTCAGGTCTTTCATAGACCACGATCAACCCTGCAATAAGGCTGTACAGCGCTGTATACTGCTGTACAGCCTCCCTGGGGGGTGTATTTCCCCTACAACTGGGGCTACTATGTCAGCCCCAGTTACAGGAGAAATCAATAGTGAAAAAAAAAAAGAATTTAAATGTCCCCCAAAGGTCTTGTTTGACCTTATGGGGGACACAAAGTGTAAAATAAAAAAAAAAATTGTGTTTTGATAAAAAAAATAAAAAAGTTTCATATTTAAAAAAAAATTCCCCCCCAAATCCGTTATATCATAATGTTAATCAATCAAAAAGTCTTATGTACCCCAAAATGGTAGCAATAAAAATGTGACCTTGTCCTGCAAAAAACAAGCCCTCATACAAGACTATAGCTAGAAAAATGAAAAACATATGGCTCTAAGAAAATGGCAAAACAAAAACATGCTTTTTTTTTTAAAAAAAATGTTTGGACGCAACATATTTGTTATTGTGACGTCCATAATGACCGGATCTATAAAAATATCACATGATCTACCCCATCAAGTGAACGGTGTAAAAAAAAAAAAGCATAGAAAAATGACACCAAACAGCTTTTTGTGACTTCCCCTTCACCTCCCAAAAATTAGATAAAAAGCTACCAGAAAGCCAAATGTACCCCAAAATGGTGCCAATAAAAAGTACAGCTTGTCTCGCACAAAATAATACCCCACACAGCTCATTCAACAAAAATAAAAAAGTTATCTCTCTTAAAAACCATGACAGTAAATTCCATCTTAGAAACTCCAGATGCACACACCTGTTGAGTGAAGTGCTCGCCACATCCCTTAAAATTCCTTTGGTGTAGTTTACCAAATGTGGTTACTTTGAATGTTTTCTCTCTGGGGATACCTCAGGGTCTCTTCAAATGCAACGTCGAGCCCAAAAACCATTTCAGCAAAATCTGCCCTCCAAAAAACCATATGGTGCTCCTAGCCTCCTGTGCCCTGCCATGTGCCCAAACAGCTGTATACAACCACATATGGGGTATTTCTGCAAACTGCAGAATCAAGGTAAAAATATTGAGTTTTTTTTGTTGTTAACCCTTGATGTGTTCCACCAAAAAAATTATTAAAATGGAAAATCTGCAAAACAAAATTTTGCTTTAATTGCTGTGGAATACTTAAAGGGTTAACAGCATTTCTAAAACCAGTTTTGAATAGCTTGAGGGGTGTCATTTCTAAAATGCTGTATTTAATGGGTTGTTCTATTATGTAAGCCCCACAAGGTGACTTCAGAACTGAACTGGTCCTAAAAAAGTTGACTTAGAAATTTTCTTAAATACCGTATTTTTTGCCCCATAAGACGCATTTTTTCCCCCAAAAGTGGGGGAAAAAATGTTCCTGCGTCTTATGGGACGAATGCTAATGAGCGCTTCCATTATGGAAGCGCTCATTAGCACCGGAGGACCAGGAAGCGATGAATGATCTGTACTGACCGCTTCCTGGTCCTCCGCTCGGCTGTCGGCTGTGCAGGGCTGCGCACAGCGTGAGGGCGCTCTGTGACCCCACGCTGTGCACATCAGGTCACTGTACAGCCGGCGGCAAGATGAAGAGGATCGCGCTGGAGAAGAGGAGCGGCGGCGTCCAGAGCAGGAGAGGTAAGTGTTTTTTTATTTTTTTCAATATGAGGCTGATGGGGCTAATATTACTTGGCTGGGGGCAGATAAGAAGCAACGGGGGCTGGTGAGAGGCAGCGGGGGCTAATAAGAGGCACTGGCAATGGTGGTTGATACGAGGCACTGGCAATGGGGGCTGATAAGAGGCACTGGCAATGGAGGCTGGTAAGAGGCACTGGCAATGGGGGCTGTTAAAAGACTCCTGGGGGCTTATAAGAGGCGCTGGGGGCTGATATGAAGCTGCTGGGGGCTAATATGAAGCTGTTGGGGGCTGATGAGAAGCAATGGGGGCTGGTCAGAGGCAATGGGGGCTGATATAAGACTGCTGGGGGTTGATAAGAGGCATATAGGGGGCTGATTTGAGGCATATGGGGGCTGATAAAAGGCATGGGGCTCTTATCTGACGTCTGATTGGGGGTCATTCTCACTGAGGTCTGATCTGAGGTCTGATTGGGGTCTTATTAACATTGGGGGTTTAATTGGGGCTGTGAGCTGAGGTCTGATTAACATTGAGGTTCTGATTGCGGGTCTGATCTGAAGTCTGATGAAAAATATTTTTTTTCTTATTATCCTTCTCTAAAACCCAGGTGCGTCTTATAGGGCGAAAAATACGGTATTTAAAAAATTGCTTATAAAATTCTAAATCTTCTAATGTCCTAAAAAAATAAAATTACATTACTAAAATGATGCCAACATAAAGCAGACATAAGGGGACTGTTCATTAATGAATATTTTATGACTTTGGCATTACTATCTGTCTTAAAAGCAGAGATATTCAAATTTAGAAAACAGTGATTTATTTTTTCAAATTTTCATTAACTTTTTTTTATAAATAAAGGTAAAACATATTGACTCAAATTTACCATTAGCATGAAGTACAATGTGTCACAAGAAAACAATCTCAGAATGGCTTGGATAAGTAAAAGTGTTCCAAAGTTATTACCACATGAAGTGACATTTGTGCAAAATTAGGCCTGGTCAGGAAGGGAGTAAATGGCCCAGTCTAGAAGTGGTTAAGGAACTTGGCAGTGAAGTTCTTCCAAACATCTTGGAAAACTAGGCACAGATTTTCAGTGAATTTAGGCTTACTCAAATCCTTCTTTCTGTTCATGTAATATTAGACAGACTGGATGATGTTGAGATTAGGGCTCTGTGCGGGGTCATATCATTACTTTCAGGACAGTTCTTTACACTGAAGAGGCTGTTTTGAAATTAAATGGTGATCACATGAAATATTTATTTGATGTAGTCTTCTGTTCATTCATTTTGCATTTCGATTGATAAAAACAACCCTTTAAAATTTATATTTTTAAAGAATACTTACTATGAAATTTTTTTCCACACCTATCTGTACTTTTGTACAGTACTGTGCAGTGACTACCTGAGGAGCCGTTGCAGGGGTGGTAGTGGCCATGATGTGGTACAGTGTCACAGTATACCCTCTCAGGCTGTCATTCCGTGGGGTTTGGTGCGGTGAAAAGGTAGTTTAACCCCCTTCCCGCCCAGCGCTGTACATGTACGGCGCTGCAGGAAGTGAGTTGCCGCCCAGCGCCGTAGTAGTATGGTGCGGTGGACACCCGGTCCCCGGGTGCAATCGCCGGGGAACCGGGGTATAATGGCTGCACTGCCCGGCAGGCAGCCATGTTGGCTAAGGGCAGGAGGAGGTATTTCGGTCCCCCTGCAGCTCCTGTGGCTGTGATTGGCCGGTTTCCACAGACCGGCCCATCGCAGCTCCAGGAAGTAATCGGAGCTGCAAGGGGAGCTGGGGTGGGTCATCTCAAGGGGACAGGTGCTGAACTAGTCAGCACCTGTCCTTCCAGAGGTCAGGCAGGGGACTTCAGTATTTTGGGTCCCCTGCCAGCGCCTCCATTGAAGAAGAAGAAAAGAAGAAGAAAAGAAGAAAAAGCAGTTACAGATCCCTAACCCACCCTCCGTCCCTGTCACCTCCCTTGGTCCATGCATTTTTGCCCTTTTTTTTTCCAGCTCCACACCACTTTTTCTGCGTGTGAGCTGTGACCGCCCAGTGCTTTTCAGTGCACTGGGGATAATTTTTTGTGCTTTTCTTTTTTTTTCATCTTTTTGTGGCAATTTTTCTTTATTTTGTTAAAAAAGAAGGAAGTACAGTTAGGGTTTTATATAAATATATATACAGTAGGGATGAGCGAACCGAACCGTAACGAACCAGATTCGTTACGAACTTTGCCAAAAGTTCGGTTCGTCACTGAACCGAACTTTGAAAAAGTTCGTAACGAATCTGGTTAAAAAAAAAACGGCGACGCAAAACTGTACTTTTTTCACAGAATAGACCAGGATACAAGGGATTATTACTCCTATAATCCCTTGTATCCTGGTTTTCTGTGAAAAACAAGATGTGTGACGTCACCCCACAGCTCCTGAAGTGCCTGAGCGCGCCGACATCTTGTCAGTGCGTCGCCAGACATCAGAGAGAGAGGAGCTCCATATCAGATAGAGAGAGAAAAGATATGGATAGATAGCCAAACAAGTAGATAGATACAGGGAGAGATAGAGAAGGAATAGAAAGGGTTAGTGAGAGAAGCAGGAGAGAGGAAGAGAAAGCTAGATATAGAAGATAAGGTGATAGATATGGAAAGAGGCTGAGAAATCAAGAGATAGGTAGAGATAGGGAGAGATAGGCATCTAAATAAAATAATTGTGAGATCTAGGGAGAGATAGGGAGATAAGGAGTCAGGACAGGTAGCATTCCTGTCCCGTGACCGATAGTACACGCTACACATTGCTGCTCTGCTGGGTGCCGTCAACCCCGTTTAGCCGCAACAAAGTTAAAAAAAAAAGTTATAAAAAAAGTTTAAAAAAAAAAAAGTTAAAAAGAGTTATAAAAAAGTAAAAAAAAAACATTAAAAAAAAGTTATAAAAAAAATAAATAAAGTTTAAAAAAGTATAAAAAAAAATACAGAATTTCATTTCCCCCCACCCAAATAAAAATATGTCCAAGCGTCCTACTTCCAGCAATTCCCAGGCAAGGAGTGCAACAGCAGGCGGTGAGGGTAGGAGAAGTGGCAGCACCAGGGCCGGTGGCAACCGGGGTAACAGGCGTGGCAGCAGGGTGCAGCTACCCCTGACACCCACTGGTCATGTAAGAACCACACAGCCAGCGGTTCTAGATTGGCTTACCCAATCCTCCAGTTCCACCGCCCAAAGCTCCCAAACGAGGAGTCAAGCATCACCACCACCACCCTTACATCGGACGGTCAGCGAGAGTCCTCTGCCCCGTCCCCTGTTATTAGAATGCCACTCACCTTTGGGGCACCTTCTGCCAGGGAACTCTTGGGAAACCTTGATCTGCCCTTGGAGTCTCTACCACTTTTTAGTGATGAGGAGGAGGAAGTCCACCAAAGTCAGCGGGTGGAACATACTGAGACTCCAGAGGAGGTGTTGGCTGTAAGCAGTCAACAGAGCCAGGGAGGGGCATCCAGTGCCACACCTGATATCCTGTCCCAGCCTCCGGAGGAAAGTAGCAGTGGTGGAGAGTTTGATGATGATGTCGTTGACTGGACGTGGCACCCTCAAGCAGCATCATCCTCATCATCAGGGGAGGAAATAGAGGTGCCACCGACGCAGCAACATCTCACTTTATTATGTATGGTACTATTTTGAAGATTTGCATATTTGTATATCTCTTGTCCCACACACATTAGTCATGCTGTTGGCCCTGTTTTCAGCCACCAGAGCTTTGTAGCAGTGGTGGACACTTTTCTGGTTATCAAATCCGATGTGAGTTCAATACTGTATAGTGAACGAATATTGCATGAGCATGAGGGAACACATCTTACGATAATTTTAAATTAGTTTTTTTCACGCTACCAGTGCAAAACACAATGGTCATGATCCAACAAAAAAGAAAACTTTATTAACGCAACATGCACTGTAGAGATGAATAGATATAGGAACAGGATCCGATTCTCTATGTTTGTGAAGCGCAGATAAAAATGCTACAACCCTAAGATGTGTCTGCGCATGCTCATGCAATGTGCGATCACAATACTGCAGTTACCTCAGACAGTGTTTGAACAAGAGCAACCCACCAAACAATACTACACGGTGGCTGTAACCAGGGGCAACGGGCTGACTGATGTGTTTGGGACAATGGAATTACACCAAATGATGTTGTAAATATATATATGTGTATATATATATATATATATATATATATATATATTTTTTTTTTTTTGGTGTGGTTAGTAGCAAAATTTGTGCCCATTGCTGTACCTTACATATACCACAAGGACACACTTTGTGTTTGTTAAAGCCTATTTGTTCCACAAATGTATTATTATGTTGTGTTTCTTTACAGAATACATTATTTTGTGTAATGTAAAAAATCCAAGCTTGCATGGAAGGCAGACCTTCTAAAGAATGCTGACATAAACCATTAACCCATGTAAATTATTATGTACTATATAAAAAATGCAACAATACAAAATATACAATACCCAAAAAATCGAGTAAGCAAATTTGCGGGGACATTTAAAATAAAGTTTACTTTTCCAAGAATATGTTAAAAATAAATTACCGTATTTTTCGCCCTATAAGACGCACCGGCCCATAAGACGCACCTAGGTTTTAGTGTAGGAAAATAAGAAAAAAATATTTTTCATCAGATCCTCTTATCAGACTGCCCATAAATTTAAGGACATCACATCAGACCCCCATATCAGCCCCCTGTGCCCCCATACCATCTCACTGTGCTCCCACCAGACCTCAGATCAGCAGAATGTGCCCCCATCGGACCTCAGATCAGCAGAATGTGCCCCCATCAGACCTCAGATCAGCAGAATGTGCCCCCATCATACCTCAAATCAGCAGAATGTGCCCCCATCAGACCTCAGAGCAACAGTATGTGCCCCCATCAGACCTCACATCAGCAGAATGTGCCCCCATCAGACCTCATATCAGCAGAATGTGCCCCCATCAGACCTCAGATCAGCAGAATATGCCCCCAACAGACCTCAGATTAGCATATTGTGCCCCCAACAGACCTCAGATTAGCATATTGTGCCCCCAACAGACCTCATATTATCATATTGTGCCCCCAACAGACCTCATATTATCATATTGTGCCCCCATCAGACCTCATTTTACCATATTGTGCCCCCATCAGACCTCAGATTAGCGTTTTGTGCCCCTTCACGCCTCAGATCAGCGTCTTGTGCCCCTATCAGACCTCAGATCAGCCCACCCAGCCACTTAAAGACCATACTTACCTGTTCTGCGCTGCCGCTGCCGTCCGGTCCCACGCTCCGCGCTCCTCTCTCTTCCCTGCCGGCACGCACTATGACCTGACGCTGCACAAGTGGAGGTCGGCTGGCGCACATTGCCCGAGTCTGGCCCAGCTGAGGTAGATGGAGCATTCATGCACTCCGCTCCATAATTTAAATGCTCCAAAGGGGCAAATCTTGGAGGCAGCTCATAGGTGGGCTGCTGAGGCCCGTAGGTGGGCTGCTGAGGCCCATAGGTGGGCTGATGCTGCCCGTAGGTGGGCTGCTCAGGAGGAGATGGAGGAGGTTGAGCCCCAAGGACCTGCACTCGGACATTGTGAATTAAATTCACAATGTCCCCTTGGTATGGAGATGAAAACATCTCCAATACCATGGCAAGGGCCGCCGTACATGAAGTCTGTCGATGGGCTGAGACCTGCTTCATCAAATGGCCCAGGCCCCTACACAGACTTGTTTCTGGGTCCTCAGTTCTCTTCTGGGATAGGTAGTCTATCACCTGTTTGTCCACTATCTCCCGAGCAACTATCCCAGAAGAAGACTGAGGAGCAGTACGGCGTCTCCTTGGCGGTAGGGTCCTTGGGGCCGCCTCTGGGCTGATGGGGACAGGGGCCGAGGATGGCTGCTCTTTCTCAGCATTGTCTCCATCATCATCCTGTGTCCCCTGTTGCGTCACCTGTGTGGACTGGGGTGGTCTCACTTCACCTTGGGCCAAATCAGACGACTCCCCTTCTGGATCATCCAGACTGCCCACAGTTCTACAAAGAAAAGAAAAAGAACAAACACATCTTTGGTAATCTAGTACCACAAAAGTCTAAACTGTAAATAATGTTTTCCATGAGTATTCAGGATTACATTGTTCAAGGTTATGTTTGTGCCAAAATCATCTTCTATAATAAACCATTAAAATGATTTGTTAACATATTTTTATTTAATATGTTAAAAGTATTTTGCTTCCTGTGGTAACCGCAGTGTGTCCTCCGCTGTCTTACCATGGCCTAGACCTGTCTTTCAGAGCCTTTGTCCAGTCGACCATGCTCATTGTGTGACAATTTCTTCTCGAAATTAAATGTGTGGCTACACAAATATAGTGTCAGTGTGTTGTTGATTGCTGAGTACAGGTGTTGTGTATGTGGTTGAATATAAGGCAAACAATTAATAAACCCGAACAATCACATTGTCCAAAATATCCATTTTCTGGATAGTATTTGTGTGAATGAAGATAAGAGTCCATGATGCTCATAATGTGGGGCATGATCATACAGAAACTACACTAATTTATTGAATGTTAAAATAATGGATCGATTATATGTATAGGTATGTTTTTTAGTGGGTCCAAGCAGCAGCGTTAAAGGGGTATTCTCATCTTTGACAATGGTGGCATATCGCTAGGATATGCCCTGATTGTCTTGTAGGTATGGTGGCCGCCGCTGGGACCTGCACCTATATCCAGAACAGAGCCCTGCAAGGTGGTGGCTGGAGGACTCCGATCTGGCCACCACCAAGGGCGCACAACATATAAATGAATGTTAGCGCAGCGCGCTTGCGCGGCCACCACTCCCATTATTTTCTATGGAGCCGACAAAAATAGGCCAGTCAGCACTCGGCTAAGTTTTGCAGCCACATTTAAAATGAATGGAGGGCGGCTGCGCATGCGCAGTTCACCCTCCGTCACTTTCGGGGCTTCGTTCAGGATATAGGTGTGGGTCCCAGCGGTGGTACACACACCTATAAGACAATGAGGACATATCATAGCGATATAAAGGCTCTATTTTTGGGTAAAAATTATTTTATATATAAAAAAAAAAGTTGTCGTTGGTCACCGTCTGTGTGCTGCTAGTGGTTAATAGATCAAAAATTTACAAAATATTTTTAGCTTTGTCATAATTTCTTTTTTATGACCTGTATATCATGAATTGTATATCATCTGCAGCATACCCCTCTACAGTGTGGATGTGTAAGAACACTCGCCCTACTGGAGTTCTCAACAATACAAAACTAACGTTTGGGGCAATCTTGGGGCCCATGGTGGTTGCTTAAAGATCGCATGTTTATAAAAAAGACTAAAACATTTACAATTAGTATCTTTGCATTACATTTTAAATAGAAAAACACAAATAAAACACTCATGGCCTCAAATCGAGAACAGGCAGCAAGAAACGCAGCTGCTCTGTATAGAGATAGGGGCGTTTCTTGGAGCTCCCATCACCACTGCGGCCACTGTCAACCAACTCCCGCCTATATTGGTCGCGGCAGCTGGTCCATCGGGTCTTCGCCTTTTTAACTGCATACATAATAAAAAAACATATATCAAAATAGGTACAGTAACAAAGTTTAAATAACGTGTATGTAATGCGAGTGGTGCACGAGTCAACTACATTATATATTACTATGCTACAGCAGTAGCAGGCTGAAGGCCATAATCGACAAAATGTACATGTCACAAGCACAAAGCAAGAAATAACAGGTAGCACAATGTAAGCACAAGTAAATGTATTGTTTAGAAAGGCCTACCAGATATATGAAATAAATATATGTATGCACATAGGGCACCTAACTGCTGTGAAAGGGACACTTGAAGGACCTTTAAAAATAGTGTGTGTTGTGTGACATTAAAACATCAACACACAACACACAGCTAAATAGTTAAAATAGGATGCTATTTGTGACAGTATACCTAACACAACAGTAGCTGACGGTAAAATGTGGTTGTCCGAGTTTGACAAAAAAAACATATATATCACTGTAAATATGATGGCCACATATATGTTACAAATGTAAGTTTTACACAAAAAAAAACTATTTCCTCTTTGCCCTAGTTGTCCTCAGGCCTTTGGTTATCTGCAGTAATAACAATCTCTGACCCTCCCACCTCTCCCCCACCCTGCTATGCAAAGGGAGTGAATAGAAGTGCTGAGTGACATGTCTGCCTGCTGGGATACTCAGAAGTATATTGTATGTGTAAGACTACAAATCGCAGTGGAACAATGACACTGCTGATACAGTACACACAGGAACAATAAATAACAAATAGAGGAGCACTCACCCGGGTCTAGCACGACCGCCAAGCAAACCAATTGGCTAAAATTCACAAGATATAATCATAAAGGTCGGCTCATTGGTACATTGAGTATTTATTAAACTGCACCTTATATTACCAATATACATTAAAAAACATTTAACAAAATATTTAACACAATAAAAACAATTGTAAATATATTGAATGCATTCAACTAGATGAGATGAGCGAGCACTAAAATGCTCGGGTGCTCGTTATTCGAGTCAAATTTTTCCGGATGCTCGGGTGCTCGTTTCGAATAACAAACCCCATTGAAGTCAATGGGAGACTCGAGCATTTTTTGCAGGGGACCAAAGCTCTGCACAGGGACGGTTGCGTGAAAACCTGGAAACAGCAGGGGCAGCATGCATGGCTGCCTCTGAGGCTGCCTAATCGTACCATTATGCCAAATTCTGGGCAACAGCCTGGTGGTGACCCTCAAGACAATTGTACTGACCCAGACCAAGATGGGCAAGGCACATGCCCATCACTTGTTAGTAAAGCACCCAACTAGGTGCAACGAAGGTCCATCACCGACTGCGGGTGACACCACTGCCAATGCTGGCACTGCTGTCCTTTCCCCCGCCCCAGGATGCAGGCATAAGCGTCTCCCTCCCCGCACCCACCCAGTAGTCCACAGCGTACACAAAGTTCTCCCAGCACAATGCTCAGCTCTCCCCATCCCAGACGGGCAAACACGCACCCACCACCCACCCACCCTGTCCACGGCAGACACAAAGACCTCCAAGCACAGTGCCTAGCTTTTCTAATTCCAGACGGGCTAAGACGCACACTGCACCCACCTATTAGTCTCAACACGTGGGTGGGTGCAGAGCCTTTTAGTGCCCCTCAAGACAATGTTTGTGTGCCAGGGCCTGGTAGTAACACTCCTTGAACTTGTGGGGGAGAGGCTGCCGGTGACCCTCAAGACAATTTTGGCTGACAGTGTAGTGGCGAGCCTCCAAAAAATCGTGGGTGAGAGCCTGGAGGTGACCCTCAGAAACAAATGGTTTAAAAAAGCATGGTGGTGCACCCCTGAATGACAGTCTGTGAGATTTCAGGTGAACCCGCTAAAATTGTAGTCTAGCACACCTTGGTGGTGAACCCCTAAATTACAAAGTTTGACTGAGATTGCAGTTTACAGCATGGCGGTGAACCCCAGAGTGGCTTGGTTAGACTAAGATAGCAGCTGAACCACCCAAAAATTTAGCCTGACACAGCATGGCGGTGACTACAGTCCAGTGAACAATTCTGTGGTGTGCGGTACAGAAGCCGCAGTCTAGAACATACGTTTTTTCTCTCACTTATATATACTACAGTCCAGTGAAAAATTGTGTGTTGTGCGGTACACTAGTCGCAGTCTAGAGAATACATTTTTTTCTCTCAGATCCATTTAATACAGTCCAGTGAAAAATTCTGTGTTGTGCGGTACACTAGCCGCAGTCTAGAGAATACGTTTTTTCTCTCAGATACATATACTACAGTCCATTGAACAATTGTGTGGTGTGCGGTACATTAGCCACAGTCTAGAGAATATGTATTTTCTCTCAGATCCATTTAATACAGTCCAGTGAAAAATTGTGTGGTGTGCGGTACACTAGCCGCAGTCTAGAGAATATGTTTTTTCTCTCAGTTATATATACTACCGTCCAGTGAAAAATTGAGTGGTGGGCAGTACACTAGCAGCAGTCTAGAGAATACGTTTTTTCTCTCAGATACATTTAATACAGTCCAGTGAAAAATTGTGTGGTGTGCGGTACACTAGCCGCAGTCTAGAGAATACATTTTTTTAAAAATTATATATACTACAGTCCAGTGAAAAATTGTATGGTGTGCGGTACACTAGCCGCAGTCTAGAGAATACGTTTTTTGGCCTCAGATAGTAATTCTACAGTCTACTGAAAACGGTTTTGGCCTCAGATATTAATTCTACAGTTTAGTGAATACACAAAATGTTGAACCCAAGGGCTAAGGGTCGAGGACGAGGACGTGGGCGTCCAAGTGATGTAGGGGGCAGAGGCTGTGGTCCTGGGCAAAGTGACACAGTACCTTCTTTTCTCTCAGATCCATTTAATACAGTCCAGTGAAAAATTGTGTGGTGTGCGGTACACTAGCCGCAGTCTAGAGAATACGTTTTTTGGCCTCAGATAGTAATTCTACAGTCTACTGAAAAAGGTTTTGGCCTCAGATATTAATTCTACAGTTTAGTGAATACACAAAATGTTGAACCCAAGGGCTAAGGGTCGAGGACGAGGACGTGGGCGTCCAAGTGATGTAGGGGGCAGAGGCTGTGGTCCTGGGCAGAGTGACACAGTACCTTCTTTTCTCTTAGATCCATTTAATACAGTCCAGTGAAAAATTGTGTGGTGTGCGGTACACTAGCCGCAGTCTAGAGAATATGTTTTTTTCTCTCAGTTATATATACTACCGTCCAGTGAAAAATTGAGTGGTGGGCGGTACACTAGCAGCAGTCTAGAGAATACGTTTTTTCTCTCAGATACATTTAATACAGTCCAGTGAAAAATTGTGTGGTGTGCGGTACACTAGCCGCAGTCTAGAGAATACATTTTTTTTAAAATTATATATACTACAGTCCAGTGAAAAATTGTATGGTGTGCGGTACACTAGCCGCAGTCTAGAGAATACATTTTTTTTTAAATTATATATACTACAGTCCAGTGAAAAATTGTATGGTGTGCGGTACACTAGCCGCAGTCTAGAGAATATGTGTTTTCTCTCAGATCCATTTAATACAGTCCAGTGAAAAATTCTGTGTTGTGCGGTACACTAGCAGCAGTCTAGAGAATACGTTTATTCTCTCAGATACATTTAATACAGTCCAGTGAAAAATTGTGTGGTGTGCAGTACACTAGCCGCAGTGTAGAGAATACTTTTTTTTTATTTTTTATTATATATACTACAGTCCAGTGAAAAATTGTGTGGTGTGCGGTACACTAGCCGCAGTCTAGAGAATACGTTTTTTCTCTCAGATACATATACTACAGTCCATTGAACAATTGTGTGGTGTGCAGTACATTAGCCGCAGTCTAGAGAATATGTGTTTTCTCTCAGATCCATTTAATACAGTCCAGTGAAAAATTCTGTGTTGTGCGGTACACTAGCAGCAGTCTAGAGAATACGTTTATTCTCTCAGATACATTTAATACAGTCCAGTGAAAAATTGTGTAGTGTGCAGTACACTAGCTGCAGTCTAGAGAATACTTTTTTTTTTAATTATTATATATACTACAGTCCAGTGAAAAATTGTGTTTTTGGCCTCAGATAGTAATTCTACAGTCTACTGAAAACGGTTTTGGCCTCAGATATTAATTCTACAGTTTAGTGAATACACAAAATGTTGAACCCAAGGGCTAAGGGTCGAGGACGAGGACGTGGGCGTCCAAGTGATGTAGGGGGCAGAGGCTGTGGTCCTGGGCAGGGTGACACAGTACCTGCTGATGAGGGAGCAGTGGAACGCGTCAGAGGTTCGCTCCCTAGCTTCATCTCGCAACTTACAGGGTCATATGGTACAGCACTATTGAAACCACAACAGTGCGAACAGGTGATGACGTGGATAGCGGATAATGTGTCCAGTAATTTATCCACCACCCAGTCTTCCACGCAGTCCACCCACGCTAGCCAAGGGAGTAGACCTCTGGCTCCTCCAGGTCAACCTCCTTCCCCCAGCCTGGCCCCCCCATGGAAAATATGGATTCAGATCCGGCATACTCCCAGGAACTCTTTTCAGGACCCTTCCCAGAGTCACAAACCACTGCTCAGCAGCAACCGGAGCAGTTGCTCTGTCCCGATGCCCAAAATTTCAAACTTTCACAGTCTGTGGGTGATGAGAGTGTGGACTTAGTGCAAGTAGTGTGTCAAGAGGTGTCGGATGATGATGATGATGAGACACGGTTGTCAGACAGTGACGTTGTCAGGGCAGTAAGTCCGAGGGGGGAGCAGAGTGAGGAATCGGAGGAAGAGCTGGTGGATGATGAGGTGACTGACCCAAGCTGGGTTGGTAAGCCTAGTCAAGACAGTGCTTCTGAGGGGGAGGCAAGTGCAGCACCAGAACAGGTTGGAGGAGGCAGTGGAGTGGCCAGAGGGAGAAGCAGGGCCAGAGCAAGTAGATCAGCAACTGTTTCACGGAGTGAAGCTCCCGTGCCGAGGCCTAGATGTTCGCAAGTCTGGAGGTTCTTTAAAGAAAGTGAGGATGACCAACGGAACTGTGGTGTGCAACCTGTGCCACACCAGGATCAGCAGGGGAGCCACCACTACCAGCCTAACCACTACCAGCATGCGCAGGCATATGAGTGCTAAACACACGACTCAATGGAACCAAGGCCGTTCACCTCCTGCGGGTCACACCACTGCTCCTTCCCCTGTGTTACATGCTGGCTCTGCGAGTCAACCCCCTGCCCAGGACCCCGGCACGAGCGCCTCCCGCCCTACAACCACCCCTTCACCTCCACGATCCTCCACACCCTCCACCAATGTGTCCCAGCGCAGTGTTCAGCTGTCTTTGCAGCAGACATTTGAGCGCAAGCGCAAATACAATTCCACCCACCCACATGCACAAGCCCTAAACGTCCACATCTCCAAACTTCTGAGCCTGGAGATGCTGCGCTATAGACTGGTAGAGACTGAGGCTTTCCGCAACCTGATGGCGGTGGCTGTCCTTCGGTACTTGGTCCCCAGCCGCCACTATTTTTCCCCGTGTGCCGTCCCAGCCCTACACCAGCACGTGTCAGAGAACATCATCCGTGCCCTGACCAACGCGGTTACTGAGAAGGTCCACCTAACCACGGACACGTGGACAAGTGCTGGCGGGCAGAGACACTATATCTCCCTGACGTCACATTCGGGTTAACTTGGTGGAGGCTGGGACCGAGTCTGACCCTGGGGCCGCACATGTACTGCCCACACCGAGGATTGCGGGGCCTACCTCGGTCACGGTTTCTCAGACTTATTATGCCTCTTCCTCCAACCCCTCCTCCTCCTCCTACTCTCAATTACCATCCGTGAGCACGGCACCTTCAGTCGGTAGCTCTAGGCGCAGCAGCACTACCGTGGGTAAGTGCCAAGAGGCGGTGCTGAAACTGCTGAGCTTAGGTGACAAGAGGCACACTGCCCAAGAGCTGTTACAGGGCATCACGGCGCAGACCGATCTTTGGCTGGCGCCGCTGAACCTCAAACCAGGCATGGTTGTGTGTGACAACGGGCGTAACCTGGTGGCGGCTCTGCAACTCGGCAGACTCACACATGTGCCATGCCTGGCCCACGTGTTCAATCTTGTGGTTCAGCGGTTCCTCAAGACCTACCCCAATTTGTCTGATTTGCTCACCAAGGTGCGACGCATCTGTGCGCTTTTCCGCAAGTCAACCACAGATGCTGCCACTCTCAGGGCAGTGCAACGGCGCTTACAACTGACAGCTCACCGACTGTTGTGCGACGTGCCCACAAGATGGAATTCCACATTACACATGTTAGCCAGAGTTTACCAGCAGCGCAGAGCGATTGTAGACTGCCAGATGACAACTTCCACGAGAACTGGTAGTCAGGTTAGTCAGCTTCCTCAAGTCTACAATGAGGAGTGGACGTGGATGTCTGATATCTGTCAGGTGTTAAGCAACTTTGAGGAGTCAACACAGATGGTCAGCGGTGATGCCGCCATTATCAGCGTCACCATCCCTCTGCTTTGTCTGCTGAAAAACTCACTGCTCAGCATGAAGTCAGAGGCTTTGCGCTTGTCACAGGAGATGGGGGAAGAAGATATGTTGCTGGATAGCCAGAGCACCTTCAGGTCTGTTTCTCAGTGCGTATTGGAGGAGGAGGATGAGGAGGAAGAGGAGGAGAATGTTGGCAAGACTGAAGAGGGTACCAATGCTCATTCCTTCTTATCTGTTGAGCACGTATGGGCTGAAGAGGAGGAGTTGGAGGAGGAGGAAATGGAGAGTCAGCCTATTGAGGAAAGGGAATTCTTGCGTGTTGGGACTCTGGCGCACATGGATGACTTCCTGTTAGGCTGCCTTTCCCGTGACCCTCGCGTTAGAAGCATTTTTGCCAACACTGATTACTGGGTGTTCACCCTCCTGGACCCCTGGTACAAGCAGAACTTTTCCACTCTCATTCCTGTAGAGGAAAGGAGTATGAGAGTGAATCAATATCAACAGGCCCTGGTGCACAAGCTGAAACTATCCTTCCCATCTGACACCGCTAGCGGCAGAGGACGTAGTTCTGTGGGCCAACTAGTGAGGGAGAGGAGGCGAGAAGGCAGCTTGTCAAGCACTGGCAGGGGAACACTCTCCAAGGCCTTTGCCAGTTTTATGTCACCGCAGCAAGACTAAGTCACCCGTCCCCAGTCTAGGCAGAGTAGGGGGGAGCTGTTCAGAAAGATGGTGAAGGAGTACCTAGCTGACCATACCAATTTCCTGTGTGATCACTCTGCTCCATACGACTACTGGGTTGCAAAGCTGGACACGTGGCCTGAACTGTCGCTGTACGCCTTGGAGGTGCTGGCCTGCCCTGCCGCTAGCGTGTTGTCAGAGCGGGTCTTCAGTGCAGCTGGTGGCATCATCACTGATAAGCGTACACGCCTGTCAACTGACAGCGCTGACAGGCTGACGCTTATTAAAATAAATAAAGCCTGGATTTCACCGGAATTCAAATCTCCACCGGGGGAAAGCAGCTCCACATGAAGATTCTTTATGTATCCTCTCCTCTCCTCCTCCTCCTTCTCTTCACACACAAATGCTGAGCCAACAGGCAATTTTTCTGAGGGCCAACTGGCGCTCTTTATAAACAATGTTTACGGAGGGCCACCTATAGGCCCTCTCTCCAATAAATTTTTTAGGAGCGTCAACTACAGACACTCAAAAACAATTTTTCAGGAGGGTCAACTACAGACACTCCAAAACAATTTTTCAGGAGGGTCAACTACAGACACTCCAAAACAATTTTTCAGGAGGGTCAACTTCAGACACTCCAAAACAAATTTTTGGGAGGCTCACCTACAGCTATTTGACTGCAATCTCAGTCTGACCAAGGCATTGGTGGTGTCACCGCCTTGCTGTGTCAGGGTAAATTTTTGGGTGGTTCACCTGCTACCTCAGTCTAACTTGGTCACTCTGTTGTCACCGCCATGCTGTGTCAGGGTAAAATTTTATGTGCTTCACCTGCTACCTCAGTCTAACTTGGTCACTCTGTTGTCACCGCCATGCTGTGTCAGGCTACATGTTTGGGTGGCTCACCTGCTACCTCAACTAACTTGGTCACTTGGTGTCACCACTAGACTTTGGCTACTGTGCCGCACACTACAGAATTGTTCACTGCACTGTAGTATATATAACTGAGAGAAAGAACGTAGTCTTTAGACTGCGGCTATTGTGACGCACATCACTCAATTTTTCACTGGACTGTAGAATATATAACTGAGAGAAAAAACATATTTTCTAGACTGCGGCTACTGTACCGCACACGACAGAATTTTTCACTGCACTGTAGTATATATACTTGAGAGAAAGAACGTAGTCTTTGGACTCCAGCTACTGTACCGCACACAACAGAATTTTTCACTGCACTTTAGTATATATAACTGTGAGAAAAAAAACGTAGTCTTTAGACTGAGGCTACTGTACCGCACACAACAGAATTTTTCACTGCACTGTAGTATATATAACTGAGAGAAAAAACATTGTCTTTAGACTGCGGCTATTGTATCACACACCACTCAATTTTTCACTGGACTGTAGTATATATAACTGAGAGAATAAACGTACTCTTTAGACTGCGGCTACTGTACAGCACACTACAGAATTGTTCACTGCACTGTAGTATATATAACTGAGAGAAAAAACGTAGTCTTTAGACTGCGGCTATTGTACCGCACACCACTCAAGTTTTCACTGGACTGTAGTATATATAACTGAGAGAAAAAATGTAATCTTTAGACTGCGGCTACTGTATCGCACACAACAGAATTGTTCACTGCACTGTAGTATATATAACTGAGAGAAAAAATGTAGTCTTGAGACTGCGGCTACTGTACCGCACACGACAGAATTGTTCACTGCACTGTAGTATATATAACTGAGAGAAAAAACGTACTCTTTAGACTGCGGCTACTGTACAGCACACTTGCTTTCCCCTTTCTGCCACCAGTTACTGTGCACAGTGTGCAGCCAAGATGGCGGTAGCTGCACTACAAGTCCCAGCAAGCAGTACCAGTAGCCCTTAGAAGGGCTGTTGGGTTCTTTGAGGATGATTCCTGCCTAACCAAAATCTAAATTGAGGCCCTAACACTCTCCCTGACAGACAGCAGCTCTATCCCTAATCTGATCCAGGCGGCGTCTGAGGCGAGCAGCGCGGGGCCAGATTCTTATGTTCCCAGGTTATCTGATCTGGCCAGCCAATCCCTGCTATCGACTTGTAGGGGTTCCACGTGATGCTAGGAGGTACCAAAGACTCTCCTACATGTTGATTGGCTGAGAAAAAGGCGCCTAACATGCAGGAAGAGGAAGATGCCATTTCCTCGAGTATCGCAAGATGCTCGTCCGAGTATCGAGCATGTACGAATACCCTAATGCTCGAACGAGCACCAAGCTCGGACGAGCATGTTCGCTCATCTCTACATTCAACCCCTTTAAAACATGTGCGCTCTTATGTGTTTTCAGTCCCCTTTAATACATTCACTGCTGAGCTCTCGCAGTGAAGTAGTTGGTTAGTGGCTCATGTGCAACTGCTTAATTGATCGGATAGTCACAGTAACATATATTATACCGGTTTTCAGATATCGTCCTCAAGTAATAGATTCCCACCGCAATAATTATAAAAAAATGGACAAATGTAATCCAGCGCTATGCGCTGCTCACCGTCTCCTTCAAGATGCTGGTACTAGTGGAGCCAGGAATTGTCTGAGAAACGCTGTGTCCGTACGTAGTTTCCACGGGTCGGCTCTGCAAGTTGTTTGAGTCCCAGCGCTTGTTGGAATTCAGCGCCCTATGATGACTCGGGCGTTCGGTTGAGCCGCTCCTGCTATCCCGGTTCCCCGTTCACGGTGAGTCACTCAATTGTTAGCTAACTTGAGCCAGTACTGATAAGCTACTGAGGAAGAAACAACTAGTTTCGAAACGCGTCTAGCACTTTTTTGGCTCTGTGCTATAGTGACCAATCGTCCACCAAATACTGCATATCTATTCATATAGACTATATGAAAATCCATCTGGCTCAAGTTAGCTAACAATTGACAAGCCATTCGGTTGAGGCAGTCTTGGCGACAAATTATTCTATCCGTCTTCCTGATAATAGAATCCCCTATAACCACTAACTGTCTAGGTCTACCTGCACTACCATCCCCGACTACTAGCTGGGCTGTTCTCCCGGCTGTTAGGGACAACAGTATCCGATAGGGCTGCCATTTCTGAAACTGACACCCTTGCGTCATTACCCAACTTGGCAATTTTGCTTGGAAGCACAGAAACAGAATTGGCCTTCCTCTTCTTGGATTCCTTTCTACTCCCTCTAAATACATTAACCCAGCAACTTGCTTGTTCCTGATGATCCACCAACTGATCTCCAACTTCCATATCTACCCCACTAACTGCTTGCTCAGTGAGCAGCATGCTCCTCTCAAGATTGTCAATCGCCCTCAGTGTTGCATTTTGCTCTTCCAGATCTCTAACACGAGCTTCCAGATGGGCAACATGCTCATATCTTTCACAGTGGTATTCACCCTGGAACACCTTCTCCAGTAGTGCATACATAAGGCAGACTGTGCACTGAAGGAAATCTCCAATGTTGCTAGCCATTATCCTGTTGCAAAAACAAACAATGTATTTTAGGACAGAAAGTAAGAAGAGAAGCACAAGAGAAAGAAACCAACTCCTTTGCCGAATTCCTTTTCATCATCCATGGTTTTATATGTGGGTGGACAGGAAGGAAGCTCAGTGATAACATGCAGTCTGTTACCATAGGTAACACAGTCACTGTGGGACTGCGAACCCCTGGGGTGGAGATGACCTTGTTCTGACCAGAACTGGTGAGTGATGTGGACTACTTTCACACTAGCGGCAGTGGATTTCGGCAGGCTATCGTAGCTTTGGTCCAGCCACCTCTCGGCAAGTTTGCCATGCTACGGCCAGATCCGCGGCCCACCCCCATTATAGTGAATGGGGCCAGAGCGTATTTCCGGCACCACACATGCACCAGCAGCAGCATGGATCTGGCAGGCTGTTCACCCGCCGGAACAGCCTGCTGGAATCCACTGCCGATAGTGTGAAAGTAGCCTTAATCCCAGGAAAAACCTGGACTGTTACTGGGATTGAAGGGGTGAACCTGGCCTTGCCTATAGCCTGAGTATATCTTGACTGGAGAGTGGGGAGTGTAATAGAGGTGGGAGTGACTGATAATATTCCAACTGATGTGTTATTAGGCACTGATCTAGGTTGCTTAGTCTCCTAGTATGTACCTTCTAATGTTGTGGAGGATCCTGGCATGTCAATAAGTCTTCGTGAAGCACCCCCAGTAGTATGTGATATGTCTGCATATTGCGATGCTCCAGACCGTAATAATTCTGTACTCAGTGATGTGGTAGAGTTATGGACTAATCCCGTGTCCAGTGATGTGATAGAAACAATGTAACTGTCCAATAATTCAACTACGCACCAGGACGTGGTGCCACAGAGACCCACGTAATCAAGAATAATATAAACTAGAGGGTAAACAATTAAAAGTATAACTTTTACTTCAAAAAAGTTAAAAGCAGTAACCCACAAACAAAAATGAAAAATTATATAGTGTGCACAAATTAATAAACCAGTGCAATAATAATAAAAAAAGCGGTCTTACCACTCAGATGTCTAGAGTAGAATAGAAACAAGCCCTACACTAGGGGTACTGGGTCTCTGCCCCTAAGTCACCCTATGTATAATTAGTTTACCTAAAAATGGTAATAAGGGTGATGGGGGACACCATGAAGGAGGGCTCTAACTAGCTGGGACTGTCCGTAGCTTTCCCCTGGACAAAAGTTGACTGCCCAGCAATTCATCAAAAAAAAAGAACGGGGGGGGGGGGGGGGACTGGACAAAATAGGGTCCCTCAAGCTAGAAAAACAAACAGTACGTCCCAACGTGTTTCCCTGGTTAACTTCACCAGATCATCAGGGGACCGATAGTCAAGCGATAGAAAATGAAGATCCAGCACTGATATTCCATCTGGGTATCAGGTATAGGGCAAGAAAACTGCACTAGTCTATGGCAGTATCTCAGCCCTCTCAGGTGAGGCATATGGCGTCCACATGGTAGTTACACCCCTATGGATTTAAATACCCCGCCTGAACATATAAGCACCACCCCTCTGTGAACGGTCTATACACAGAGAGGGCGTGACGATACACCTATGTGCGCATGTGTCCATGCGCTCAGGAGTGGCGCGCACCCATTACATCATGGGCTGCGCGCATCACCCAGCACATTGTATTGCGCATGCGTCAATACAGTGCGGCGCACGTCTTAGAGGTGGGCGTGAACTGGCTAATCCCCACGCCGTGACGTATGGGTATGGCCATGCCCGGGGACTCCCAGAAAACAGCGCTGAAGATACAAACAACGCTTAGTGCAGGGATCAATCAAGGTATATCAATCAACCAGAGACACAAACTTAGGAGTATTTTGTGGCACGTACTTGACACTATAAATGCCCATGAAATAAGTATATAGATCACTCACTGCATACAATAGACAACAGAAAACAAAACACAAGACCTGTGTTAAACTGGTCCTGGTATTTCTAGATGTCAATTCAAAAATGTCAAATCCCTAGAAGTCAATAAACTGTTACAAAGAAGATAACCATGCACAATAATGGAGAACAGTTACAGAACCAAGGAAACGATCTGATACAAAATAGTATACTAGATGAAAAAATAGTATACTGAAATAGGTGCCCCAAAAGAAAAGTTAAATATTAGATAAAACAGCCAAATAAAAGCAGTTCATTAAGGCCCAGAGAATGACTCATTTTTAGTTCAAAGATCCACCAACTCTCCCGTTGAAGAACCTTCTTGTCCCAATCACCTCTCCTGAGGGTGAAGGGGATCATCTCAATGCCCATAAAGCGGACTGTTGAGGCATCTCCGCCATGATGTCTCACAATATGCTGGGCTAGTGGGGTATCCTTCTGATGTTTTATATCGTTGAGATGTTCTCCCACTCGTCTCCTTAATTCCCTGGTGGTTTTGCCCACATATTCTAAACCGCAGTCGCATGTAGCTTTGTAAATAACACCTTTAGTACGGCAATTAATAAAATCTCTAATAAGATAGGATTTGCTAGTGTTGTTGCCCACAAATGAGCGACCGCATTTAATCTGGGGGCACGCTACACAGCCACTACATCGGTAGCAGCCAACAACCTTTTGCGGCCACCAACCAGGTCTATCCGATTCTTCACTGTAGTGGCTGTGAACCAGAAGATCCCTTAGGCTCAGTGATGTGATAGAGTTATGTACTAATACTGTCTCCAGTGATTTGGTAGAGGTATGTGATAATTATGTAGCCAGTAATACTCTAAAAATGGCTGACTCAGATAGGATTGAGTGTATAGGTATTGAATCTGTTTTGCACCCACCTGTGCAACAGAACATAGGTGGGAATGATTCTGCATAAATTCCTGCAGTAACATGTAGCCAGAGGATCCAGCACTCTGAGCCATTGAGTGTTGGCACCTCTGCTGTGTGCACTACAGAAGGGGGGTCAGCAAGGTTGTTTTATCAGCTAACTGTGATGCAGACTGGACAAGTTTCCAGACAGCTCTGCAGACCGACGTAACCTTACAGAAGCTGAGGGAGATGGCTGAAAAAACCTCAGAGGTGTCTGACTGAGATGGTAACCAGGGATCAGGGCCGACAGTACTGGCAGACGTTTCTCATGAGTACCCACCCTGAATGGTGACAAGGCCGCAGCAGGCAGGGGCGGATTGGCCATAGATCTTACAGGGAAATTTCCCAGTGGGCCGATGCCCAGGGGGCCGGCCAGTGGAAGTCTTTGGAGATGAATGTTGTGCTGCTGACAGTATTTTGTGATGGACTGTGGTATTTGGCTCTGTTGGGGTGGTATAATGTGCCACAATATGGTATTTCTGGCCCTGCCTTCAATCAATTTGGACCCAACTACAAAACTGGGCCACTTTTAGTATTTTTTCCAGGGCCACTTTAAGTTCCTAGTCCGCTCCTGGCAGCGCCTCACCCGTTCAGGGAACAGCTATGACAAGTAACCCATAAAATACCCCTTGCTGGCCATCTGGGTATACAGTATATGCAAGATAAAATACCCGGAAGCTATTGCACTAACTTCCATCAGAGCAGATAAGGTAGCTGTTGCCCTTTTAATCATATTCTCAAGGGTAGGATTTGGGTAGGGAGATGATGGCAGATCAGGGGACCCAGTTTATGTCAAACTTGATGAAGTGCCTCTGTAAGAAAATAGAGGTGCAACACCTGGTGGCCAGTTCCTACCACCCACAGACCTATGATCTTTACTAGTGGTTAAATGGATGTAAAGTCCTGTCTAAAGATATAAGTGAGGGACATGAACATGTAGAATCACTGTTGGTAGAAATAAACAATAATAAAATAGTAATAGGAGTTTATTATAAGCCACCTAATATACCAGAGTCCACATAAAATCTACTACTGTAAACCTGTAGATATCATAAAGGAAACAATTATTTACTTATTGACAATAACCAAAGACAATTACTTTTCTCAACTGGTTCTGGACCTGACTAGAGGGATGGCCATACTGAACGTAGTACTAACCAATAGTATCTTACAGAACAACAGATGTGCAGGTTGGGGGACACCTGGAAAATAGTGACCATAAAATAATAACATTCCAATTGTCAATTCAAAAGAGTGTTTCTTCAGGGAGGCACAAAAATGCCAAACTTAAAAAAAAAGCAAAATTCAGCCAACTAAGAGAGGCCATAGGCCTAACTAACTGGGACAAAGTCCTCAAAAAAAAATACAGCCAGAAAAAGGGAAAAAGCATCCTAAACTCTAATTGTCAGAGGTACATACATTATGGGAATAAAAGGGTAAGGAACAAGAAAAAAAACATTGTAGGTAAACAGAATTGTAAAGAAAGTAATAAATGATACAAACAAAGCATTTAAATCACTAAAACAGGAGGTTAGCGAAGAAGCATTGAAAAACTAAAGGAAAAAATAGAATATGTAAATTAGAAATAAAAGCAGCCAAACTGGAGACAGAGAGATTGCCAAAGTGAATAAAACACTGGGTAACAATGACATGCAAAAGGTCTGCTGCTGCCAAGACCAATAAGATAATGGGTTGCATAAAAAGGGGCATAAATGCCCATGATGAGAACATAGTCCTGCTAATTTATAAATCACTAGTCAGATCACACATGGAGTACTGTGTACAGTTCTGGGCTCCTGTGAACAAGGCAGGCATAGCAGAGCTGGAGAGTGCTCAGAGAAGGGCAACTAAAGTAATAACTGGAATGGGTGGACTACAGTACCCACTTTAGGAAAAAGATGAAGGGAAGATCTGACAACTATGTATAACAGGGGTCAGTAGTGAGATCTGGCCCATCATCTATTCATTCCCAGGACTGTGATAAGGGGTATCCTCTGCATCTAGAGGAAATAAGGTTTGTATACAAACATAGAGGAGGATTTTTTTACGGTAAGAGCAGTAAGACTATGGAACTCTCTGCCTGCGGGATTAGTGATGGTGAATTCACTAAAAGAGTTCAAGAGGGGTCTGGAGGTATTTCTGGAGTGTAATACTATTAGAGGTTATAGTTACCAGAGATGGGTCTTTGATCCAGGGAGATATTCTGACTGCCTGGTTGGAGTAAAGTCAAGTCAATTTTTTCCCCTAAAGTGTAGAGAATTGGCTTCTACCTCACAAGTTTTTTTTTGCCTTCCTCTGGATCAACTTGCAGGATAACAGTCTGAACTAGATGGACAGATGTCTTTTTTCAGTCTTATAAACTATGTTACTATGTATTATTATCCAAGTCATGTCTCAAGGCCTGTTTAAAAGGATGGACATTGACTTATAGGATAGCTACCTTACATTAGGTGGCACTAGAGGCAGAACTTGCTAAGATCTCATTTGCATACCCTCTTTTCTAATCATGGTTACCGACTGTCACACTTGCCATATTGCATCTGTTCCCCATCCTGGCCCCAGACCTCCATACTTCCTTGACATTGTCAGTTTCAAATCTCAGCTGTCTTTCCTGGGTTATTATCTGCGTTTTCTTGATATTTTAAGAACCCACATCCCACTCCTGACCACAGGTTTCTAAACATTTCTAGCTTGTGAGTTGCTTTTAAATATGGCAAGTTGTGTTAAGGTATTCCACAATACTGCTGCTGAATACTGCTATGAAAAACACTGTTATGTTAATTGCCAGTAATATGTTTTCTGAGCCGTGCAAAGCTTTAGCAATATTATCTAGATCATCAGCTTGGAAGTCACATGCATGGGGCTAGAGAGTCATATCTGCTAGACAGAGTTATAAAGATTGCTGGAGGAAAATATCATTCTATAGTATTTAACACTAAAACATGCTTCATATTTGTGCTTCATGCAACAAAAAAAAGTTTGAGAAATTTTGTCATTTTTTACTGACAATTCTGACAAACTTCATGAACATGTGCTAGACACACGTCAACAAACAGATAACATTAAAGCGGTTGTCCGGGTTCAGAGCTGAACTAGGACATACCCATAATTTCACCCAGACAGCCCCCCATTTCGTCACCGGAACTCCTGAAAATGCCTTCGCCCTGCACGATCTAGCGCAGGGCAAAAGAGAGCATCAGAGCAAGAACTGCTCCAATGCTCATGTCAATGGGGCTGCCTGGGTGAAAATGGGGGTATGTCCGGGTTCAGCTCTGAACTTTGACAACTGCTTTAATTGTCTGAAGTGCGACCTGAGCTTCATATACATTGAGACTTGCGTATGTTGCGCAACTGAGGCATCTTCTCAGACACAAATATTACATCCAGAAGCCATATATTAAGATCTCACATAATTCATATTTTTAAAACTTATTTTAAAACATACAGTGCTGTGAAAAAGTATTTGCCCCATTTACAGATTTCTTTTGTTTTTGCACATTTGTCACACTTAAATGTTTCAGATTATCAAACAAACTTGAATATCAGACAAATATAACCTGAGTAAATATAAAAAGTAGTTTTCAAATTAATTTATTAAGGGAAAGCTGTCCCAAACAACCTGACCCTGTGTGAACAATACCCCCTCCCCCACACTAATGAATTAACAGTTTTTGTAAAGCTGAGTTCACTTTCACTATTAACACCCAGGCACGATAACTGCCAGACCTGCAGAATTAGGAAATCATAACATGAAGTATGCTAATCAGTAGTAGATCTCAAAAAGCAACACATCATGCCCTGATCTGAAGAAATCTCAAGAACAGATGAGAAAGAATGTCATTGACATCTATCAGTCTGGAAAAGGCTACAAAGCCATTTCTAAGGCATTGGGACTTCAGAAAGCCACAGTGAGAGCTATTACCCACAAATTGTCCAGGAGTAGCCAGCCTACTAAAATTACTCCTAGAGCAGATCAACGACTAATCCAGGAGGTCACAAAAGAACCCAGAACAACGTGTAAAGCACTGCAAGCCTCACTTGCCTCAGTTAAAGGGGTTGTCCCATCAAAAATATTCTACAGTTTTCAAACCAGCACCTGGATCTAAATACTTTTCTAATTGCATGTAATTAAAAATTTAGTATAGCCACTGAGTTATTCAATAAAATGTATCAGTATAGCGCCACCTGCTGTTTATTCTTTTTCTTATTTCTTTGTCTGGCTCACTGAGATGGCCGCACATGCTCAGTTTCATCCTTCAACTGCCTCCTGAGCTGTGATAGGGAGAGCTGAGGCACGCCCCCTGAGCTGTGATAGGGAGATCATGGACACGCCCCCTTAGCTGCAGCAGAAAAGACACTCCCCTTGAGCTTCCAGCTTGATATTAATCTAGCAGAGCAATGAATGGGGAGATCTCTGGATCCACGTGAGGTACAGGACTGGTTCTAGCTTTGTTAGAAAGAGATTGTCATGGACTATATGATGTCTGATTTTCATTTTTTACGTTAATCATGGGATAACCCCTTTAAGGTCAGTGTTCATGATTCAACAATGAGAAAAAGACTGGACACAAATGGTATCTATGGGAGAGTTCCGAAGTGAAAACCACAGCTGACCAAAATGATCACAAAGGCCCATCTCACATTTCCCAAAGAGCATCTTGATAATCCTAAAGCCCTTTGGGAAAATATTCTGTGGATTAACAAGACAAAAGTGGAACTTTTTGAAAGGAGTGTGTCCACTTCAATCTGGGGTAAAACTAACACAGCATTTCAGAACAAGAACATAATACAGACAGTCAAACATGGTGGTGGTAGTGTGATGGTCTGGAGCTGCTTTGCTGCTTCAGGACCTGGACAACTTGATGTAATTGATGGAACCATGAATTCTACTCCTTACCAGAAAATCTTGAAGGAGAATGTCCAGACTTAAATCTGATTGAGATGTTGTGAATATGACCTTAAACAGGGCATTCATGCTCGAAAAGCCTCTGATGTGGCTGAAATAAAACATTTCATCAAAGAACATTGGCCCAAAATTCCTCCACAGAGATGTGAAAGACTCATTGCCAATTACTTTTTCACATAGGGCCAGGTTGGTTTAGGTAGCTTTTCTTCCTTAATAAATGAAATCATCATTTCAAAACTGCATTTTTGTATTTACTTAAGTTATCTTTGTCTGATTTTCAAATTAGTTTGATAATCTCAAACATTTAAGTGTGACAAATGTTCAAAAATCAAAAGAAGTCTGTAAGGGAGCAAATACTTTTTTCACATCACTGTATCTATGGGCTCATACTCAACCTCTGGAGCCATTATACAACAGTTATAGAAGTCTACAGAACCATTCTGAACCTTCAAATGAGTCCAATTTCACGCTTAGTTCTGGAAAAAAAAATCATTCTATTGGATGCTTTATTACATAGCATTTCATCTCTGGAAACATTGTTTACTCACTATGTGATACCAAAAAGACTAAAAATGACAAAAAAAATCTAAGGCTCTGAAAAGAATGTGTATTATGGAATGGAGTGGATACAGTAAAATGAAAGGATTTAGGATTAGGACAGGCTTATGATTCTTAACATTTTCCTATTAAACAATATATCCTTAAAAATAGTCACCTGGAAATTAGCGATACGCGTTCATCTTTCTCTTTATATGTGTGTAGAGTACACATTAATGGAGGACTATATTTTCCTATTTGATTCAGTAGTGCTTGTTTTATATAGTTTAACTTCACAATTCAAGAGTCACTGATGTCAGGTCCTAAGGGCATGCTTTGGCTAGTATGACTGCCTAAATGAAGTATGGCACCCTTATTAACTTGTCAGGGGAGGATGCAGCTGCATCATTTACTCACCCATTTGCTTAACTTAAATAAAGGTTGGTGGTTAGGCTTCTGTGGCATTGTGCTCTCTAGCTAATTATCAGCGTATTTGTTTTACAGACAATTAGCCACCTGGTTCTTTCTCCCACTAAACTCAGGTCATCATCATGAGTTACATCTGCTTCTTCAAGCCCTAGACATAAAAAATCAAGATAATGCTGGCTTTGATTAGACAAATCACATCAAGAACACAAGAAGGTGTGCACGGCACAATAAATTCCCACAAAGGATTGTGTTCCAGAGCCAGTCACCTTCCTGTTTTCTGTAAGGACATGTGTGCGTGTATACAGCCAGTTTATGACTTGAGATATTTTAGTACTGGCTGAATTATAGAAATTATTGAATTATGATAAAGTTATATATAACCATATAATATATAGTATTGCATTGAATTATACACGAAAATATAATATTTACCATATTCAGAAATGTGATGCCTTGAGATTACAATGGTAAGGGTTAATAGTATAAAGTTTAGATTTTTTTCAAAAATACTTATTTTTCTCTTTTTAGGTTGCCTGATATGTAGTAGAATTTTTCAGAGCTGGAGTTTATATATATATATATATATATATATATATATATATATATATTTACAATCTCACAAATTTTAAGTGGAACAAAATAAAAAATACATAAATAGATTTTTTTTGCGCAAAGTCAATATTAGTTGTATGTTACCAAGGCAACTACTGTCTTTTTTCTGTAGGAAACAATTCTTTGTTGATTACCGTAGTTTTTAATAAATTCTCTATTTATTGGAAACTTTTCTCTTTAATCACTGCTATTTATTTCTGCTGTTCTGCTCTGGTCTAGGAACAGCAGAACAACAAAAATAATGGAACTGCTGGATTTGGCAAACAGCAGACCTAAATGGTGCTAAATGGACCCCACTGACTATAATAGGTTCCATTTGGTTTCTGTTCAGCAGTCCAGAATTTAGGTGGAGAAAAAAGTTTTGCGTGCAGGACTTTTTTCTCTGGGATTTTAAATAGAATCTGCAACACACGCCCTGAACAGAATCTCTGATGCAGAAAACAACATACCCTAAACAGCATATTATAGTTGAAATTATTAGAAGATAAAGGGGGTCATTTATTAAGACCAGCATTTTAGACGCTGATCTTAGTAGATCCCTATAAGCTGAAGGGGCGGATCACCGGAGTTATGAAGAGGCGCAGGCCTCTTCATAACTTTGGCAGATCCACGACCGCTTCTAAATGTACGACAGCTTCCTAGAAGAAGACAATAGCAGCTGATATCATATTTGAGATATTGCATAATAAGCCAGTTAGAAAAAACTATGGTCACCATTTGGAACCACAGGGGTTAGGCTACCCACCAGAGCCTGCAAGGCTGGATGAACTTGGCTGTTAGGGATCCGGGTTAAATCTGGTGGAGCAAGAGAGCAGAAAACTGGTGCAAGCTTGCTAGAGGCAAACCTACCAGATTGATCTGGGTGCAAAGAGTAGTAGACAGCAGGATCAGAACCTGGAGAGATGGTTAGTGCCAAATTAGCAGATGATGGGTTAATCTAGAAAACAAGCCACAGCCAGATTGCCAGCGGTCCAAATGCAGTAGTAAAGAGTAGCCCACAGTGCCGGAGCCAGGATACAACAAAATCACAGGCAACTGGCAATCACTGAGTAGCAGACTTAAAACCCCCAACTAGATCTGTGATTGGACACTGAACCAGGAACCTAATAGGCTCAGCTCCTCGTGTCACTGATTGGACGACCAGCCAGGGCTTGACAGGTCAGCAAGACAACCCTCCCAACTCAGCCCTGCACAGTATCTTGGCCCGGTATAACTGATGGGGGATGCATCTGGAAAAGACAAAACAAACAGCTTTTCTAATTTTGGACAAGTTCTTAAAACTGACTCCACATTAGAGTTTTCAGTTTACTAAAAAGACAGACTTAGACAACTTTCTTCCAGCCACTTAGATATGTTTGGAAATACCAATTTGCAGTGTTGGATACAGTTGTTAATAATATTTGGAAAGGTATTCACTAGTGTTGAGCGAGCACCTCTGTGCTCGTATGCTCGGGTGCTCTGGCCGAGCACTAGGGGTTGCTCGAGTGCTTGGCCGAGCACCCGAGCATAATGTTAGTCAATGGGACTAAACCAGGCACCCTCCGCTCGGAAGAGGGTGTCTGGTTAATAGAAAAAGGTCAGAATCATAACTTCTCCTCTTTTACTCCTTTCACTCGTAAAAGTATGCTAATTAACTGAATTTGTACGCATTAGCGCACAATGTGTACGCATTAGCATACAAATGCGTACGTATTAGTGTACAAATAAACATTACAGTGCGGGGAAGAGACTCGAGCATTGCGCTGGAGTACACCCGGTTTTCGGCCGAACACCGAGCGGACCCGAGCGTAGGCATGCTCGGCCGAACAGCGAGTTTGGCCGAGCTTGCTCGCTCAACACTAGTGTTCACCCCATCAAACTTTCACAGACCAATGTTGTACAGCAAATTATTCAGAAAATGTCTGCCTAAAATCTCTAGTGTATGGCTAGCTTTAGTCTCCCATATATTAGAAGGCGTAAGGCACAGAAAGGGGAGGATCACATAATAATGAGATTCTACGATTTCCCCTATCATTGCCCCTGTTGCTGCTTTGACACGCCAATGGACATAACATCACAGGAAATAAGGAGCGGCATGGACATGGTCATGTGATCACAGCTCAGAACGGAAGATAGGAACAATAAAGGTAAAAGAAATCCATTGCTAAATTACATAAATATTATAGATGTTGATGAAAACTGGAAACCCCTTTACAGCGTCATTCATACTGCATGGGGCCAACCAAATGGATTATGGGGCACTGACGTGGTTGTCTTTGTTTTAAGTAGTTTACCTCTTGATATTAACACCATACAGACGAGATTCCCACTGTGTCCAGCATGCTTCCAAAATGCAATAGTATCTCTATTACTTGAAGTTCATTATAATATTTGACATATCAGATTACACATTTGTCAGAGCATGTGTAGCATACGGAAAAGCCTCATGTATTTTAGGCTTTCCATGTGCTGCCATGGGGTGCCTCCATATGGTAGCATATGCAATTTTTTACAGAACAATACTGCAGCTGCTGATTATTATTTTTTTCTTAAAGATATAATATAATTGTCTGTATGTGAAATTGAAGGGCAAGTAAGTACAGTATAGACACAGATTATGAAACTTTATGGGTATTGTTCAAAATGACCACCTAAGCCAAATACGATTATGTGGAGTTCTACTTCATATGCGAAAATCACATGCAATTACAAAAGTATTCAGATTCAGGTGCTGATTTGAAAACTGTAGAGTATTTTTAATGGGACAACCCGTTTAACCTCTTGAGTCCCAAGGGATTTTTCATTTTTGCCTTAACTTTTTTATTTTGCCATTCACATAGCTGTATGAGGGCTTGTTTCTTGTGGAACAAGTTGTACTTTCTAATGGCACCATTTAATATTGCATGAAATATAGCGGGAAGTGGGAAAAAAATTCAAGATGGGGTGGAATTGGAAAAAAATGCAGTTCCACCACAGTTTTACAGGGTTTGTCTCTACATAGTTCCCTATGTTGCAAAACTGCATGTGTTGCTTGTATTTTAGCACTGAAAAAATGAAAACTTTGAAAACAATTATTTTTTCTTTTCATTGCCATATTCTGACACCTAGAGAAGCCAAGGGAGCGTAACTGCAGAGGAGACCACTGGACCTGAAGTGGAGAGGCAGAGTAGGAGAGGTAAGTGAAGTTATTTATTTTAAGGTCTGATCTGAGGTCTGATGGGGGTCTAACATAGAGGTCTGATGGGGGTCTGACATGGAGGTCTGATGGGGTCTGATATGGAGTTCTGGTGGAGGTCTGACATGGAGGTCTGATTGAGTCTGACACAGAGGTCTGATGGAGGTCTGACATGGAGGTCTTATGGGGGTTTGACATGGAGTTCTGGTGAGGGTCTGACACAGAGGTCTGATGGGGGTATGATCTAAGTTCCTGATATGGGGTTCTGATCTGAGTTCCTGATATGGGGGTCTGATGTGAAGTCCTGATATGAGGGTCTGATGTGAGGTCCTCATATGGGGGGTCTGATGTGAGGTCCTGATATAGTGGTCTGATCTGATGTCCTGATATAGGGGTCTGATCTGAGTTCCTGATACGGTGATCTGATGTGAGGTTTATATATGGGGGTCTGATCTTAGGATCTGATATGGGGGGTCTGATCTGAGGATCTGATATGGGGGTCTGATCTGAAGATCTGATATGAGGGTCTGATCTGAACATCTGATCTGAGGGTCTGATTTGAGGATCTGATATGAGGGTCTGATCTGAGGATCTGATATGAGGATCAGATATGCGGTCTGGTGAAAAATATTTTTCATTTATTTTCCTCCTGTAAAACCTGGGTACGTTTTATCATCAGGTGTGTCTTATAAAGCAAAAAATATGGTATATATAAATCTGCTCCTCCTGCTCTATAGCATTCTACTGACAAATTTGATTGCATTTTCATTGTGATGGGTTCCCCTTAAGCAACAGCCTCCATCAGTCTTTCTAGTTTATATATTTATCAGACAACGCCACATTTTTTGACCAAAATAGTTTTGTCTGAGAAAAAAAAACTTGTTATTCATCCATGAATGTGCAGAGAAATTGATATTTCTTTATCAGAACACAGGGCCACCTTCTTCAATCCACTAATTTCCTTAACTTGTATGCTTTCACAACTCATATAAATATGCTTTGAATCCAATGCAGCTTCATTGAGCCCATTACGTTCCCATTGGAATCGATCCATGCACAGTCAAGCCAATATATGAATAGATTTTCTTTCAAGGCTGCAAATGCACGCTAAGCCCAACAGCTTTAAAAGAAGCCAATATTTTTCTTTCCAAAATAGCACATTTCAATTCATACTTATATACATTATACCCTACATTATTTCTTTTTCATAATTAAACTCATTGAACTAAACCATGGGGTGTAGACAGAAAACAGAGAGTTTTCATAGAAACCATTCAAAGCGAGTTTAAACACATGAATTTTCTTTGCCTCAATGAGTGTCAACGGAATGAAACACATCTCTAAAAATGGATGTGGTACAGAAAAAGTAAAAGCCAGGCATTCCCCCAAAATATTTGCTTAACAGTTGACGGTTTTAGAGTTTCAAGTGAATTTACAGAGGAAAAATAAAAGACGTTTGATTGGTCTGAAAATGTTCTTTATGATGGAGAACAAAAATGGAATATTAAGATATTAAGTAATATTAGGACGGAAAGAATCTGCAGATGACTGTGTCAGTTTTGGGAGATCCTATTTTAGGGCAATGGAGTGGTTGGTTGGGAAGCATTCCAGCTGCATTCTACAATGTGATGATTTACACTCCCTCAAGGGGTAAAGTAACAAAACATGTAAATTATATATAGGACATTTATAACACATGATATTGGTAAAACGTCAATTAATGGGGTTTTCTGGTACTTAGATGTTGGTGGCTGATCCTCAGGATAGGTCATCAATATCAAATAGATGGGGGTCTGACATCTGGCACCACCATTAGTCAGCTGTTTTTGGCAGCCACCAGCACCAGAAACTCTACAGTGAACAAAAGCACTGCACAGGAGAGTCCATGCAGTATGTAATGGCCATGTTGGGGTACACTCAAGTGAATGGGAGTTGAGCTGCAGTATGCCGGCACTGGAAACACAGTGGAGCCTTTTATCCACTGTTTAGTTTCAGGCAACGGTAGCTGGCCGAAATAGTTGATTGCCCCACCAAGATGATATTGATGACTTTTCCTAGGGATATCTAGCCATAAAACATCACTTCTTTTCTGCTGGACCATGTTTGGTTGGATTCCAGGCACCTAAAATTCCCATTTGCTGATGCCCTTTTCCTAGCATCATGGAGATGTTATTACATCACAGGATCTCTTTCTACACAGTTCAGTGGTCAAGATGTCACAAGGGGAGACAAGGGTGGTGAGCCCTGCACTGAACCCCTCCTTCTTTCCCTGCCTACTTGCCTCAGTCGGCCCTAAGCAGCCGCGGACAACCACGAAGGCGGTCCCTACGCTGGATAAGTGCGCAGGAAGGGAAAGGGAACACAGGGACGGACAAACACAGACAGAACAAAACACAATATAAGCGAAGTAAGCAAGCCGGGTCAAACACAAGAGGTCACGTCAATACCAGGGGAAAAGCGAGAGAGAGAGGTCAAAAGTCCAAATCCAAATCCAAAATCCAGGCAATAAATCCAGCAAAAGTCGCACAAGCACTGATCAAAGGGGTAACTAATCACAGGCGATTTGAGAGGGCAGCAGACAGCTTTAAAAAGCCCTCCAATGGGTCATGTGACGGGCCAGCGTCACATGACCTCATTTGCATAATGAGCGCTGGCCAAACGTGACCAGCGCTCAAATATGCTTCTAATGTGGTCATGTGGCGTGGCCAGCGCCACATGACCAAATACATAACGGCAACCATATGATATAAAAGCTCTGAGCGCTGGCTTGCCGGGCCAGCGCTCAGTACCGCCTACTGCTCGTGTCTAGGGGGCGGGGACGCCGGGCACGCAGCATCCGGAAGCGCGCCCGACGCTCCCCGCCTCTTGTTACCATGGAGACGAGGACGCCAGTCGCGTCCTCGCTCCATGGTAGCGGAAGTCCGGCGACGCTGCAAGCGAGGAGCGTGCCGCCGGCTTCCCGTGACAGTACCCCCCCTTCACGAGGGGCCACCGGACCCTTACTAACGGGAGCCGGTTTATCAGGATGCTGCAGGTGGAATTTCTGGATGAGCGAATCTGCATGCACCCTGGTCAACGGCACCCAAGACCTGTCCTCCGGCCCGAACCCCTTCCAGTGTACCAGGTACTGAAAGGAATTCTGGACCTTCCTTACATCAATAACTCTAGCAATCTCGTGCTCCACCTGTCCCTCTACCTCGACAGGAGGCGAGGACTGTTCTTCTGGACCCACGGGAGCAACACAACGCTTAAGCAAAGATATATGAAAAACATTATGAACGCGAAGGGAGTCGGGTAAACATAATTCAAAAGATACCGGATTGATCACCTTGGTGATCCTGTATGGACCAATGAAGCGAGGCGCAAACTTATAAGATGGTACTTTCATACGCAGATTTTTTGTCGACAACCATACCATGTCCCCCACCTTGAAATCCACCCCCTTAGAACGTTTCTTATCTGCTTTGGTTTTTTGGACTCCTTGGGCCTTTTCCAGGTTCAACTGAATCTGTGCCCAAACTGTGCACAGTTCTTGAGAAACAGCATTGACCTCTGGGACAACTGAAGAGGATGAGGAAAAGGAACCAAAGCGCGGATGGAAGCCCATATTACAGAAGAAAGGTGAAACCCCAGAGGAAGAATTTACTCGGTTATTAATAGCAAATTCGGCCAGCGACAAGTATCTGGCCCACACAAGCTGGTTATCAGCCACATAACACCTGAGATACTGCTCAACAGATTGATTAAGACGCTCAGTCTGACCATTGGTCTCCGGATGGAAGGCCGATGAAAAGGACAAAGATATTTCAATCTTCTTACAGAAAGCTCTCCAAAATTTGGACACAAATTGCACCCCCCTGTCCGATACGATATTCTCAGGAATACCATGCAGTTTAACTATGTGGTCCACAAATACCGACGCCAAGACCTTAGCAGACGGTAATTTACACAACGGAATAAAATGACACATCTTGCTAAATCTGTCAACCACAACCAAAATCACAGTTTTACCCTCGGAGCAAGGTAAATCCGTGATGAAGTCCATGGACAAATGCGACCATGGTCTGCTAGGTATGGGTAATGGACGTAGCTCACCCATAGGCCGTGTCTTGGGATTCTTGGACCTGGCACAAGTATTGCACGCAGTTACAAAAGCCTGAACATCCCTGGAAATCGATGGCCACCAGTACTGCCTAGAGACTAACTCCTTGGTGGCATAGATACCAGGATGACCGCATAAAACAGCGTTATGGCTCTCACCCAGCAGTCGCAAACGCAAATGAGCCGGCACAAACAACTTGTCATTGGGGGTACCAGTGGGAGCGAGATGCTGTCCTGCTGAAATTTCAGATGCCAGATCAGATGAGGTAGCAGCCACGATGATGTCAGTCGGCAGGATGGGCTCAGGAGGAACGTCAGGAGGCTGATATGCCTGAAAGCTTCGGGATAAGGCGTCAGCCTTAATGTTCTTGCTTCCTGGTCTAAAGGTAACACAAAAATCAAAACGGGTAAAGAACAAAGCCCACCTCGCTTGCCTGGGATTCAAACGTTTAGCAGACTCCAAAAACATAAGATTTTTATGATCAGTGAGGACCACAATGCGATGTAATGCCCCCTCCAGGAAGTGACGCCATTCCTCAAATGCCCACTTAATGGCCAACAACTCTCTATTACCGATATCATAGTTTCTCTCCGCAGACGAGAACTTGCGGGAGAAAAAGGCACATGGCTTAAGGTTAGTTAAGGTGGAAGACCCCTGGGACAGTACTGCCCCAACCCCATCCTCAGATGCATCCACCTCAACTACAAAGGGCTCACTCTGGTCAGGCTGGATTAATACTGGGGCATTAGTGAAACACTGTTTTAGCTTCTCAAAGGCTTCAATAGCTGCAGGGGGCCAATTAACTAGATCCGCTCCCTTACGAGTCAGATCTGTAACTGGTTTGACCACCAATGAAAAATTTTTAATAAATTTGCGATAAAAGTTCGCAAACCCTAAAAATCGTTGGAGCGCTTTAAGGGAGGAGGGTCGCACCCAATCAAGGATGGCTTGTACCTTAGCTGGATCCATTTTGCAAGAGAAAGGAGTCAAAATGTATCCTAAAAAGGCCACTTCCTGAACGCCAAAGATACACTTCTCCCCCTTAACAAATAGTTTATTTTCACGTAACACCTCTAACACTTGCCTGGTATGTGAAACGTGAGACTCCCAATCCGTTGAAAAAATAAGGATATCATCAATGTAAACAATCATGAACCTCCCAATAAAAGGTCTGAAAATGTCATTGACAAAATTCTGGAACACAGCGGGTGCATTGCTTAGCCCAAAGGGCATTACTAAATACTCATAGTGACCCTCAGGGGTATTGAAGGCCGTCTTCCATTCATCCCCCTCCCTAATTCTAATTAGGTTATAAGCTCCCTTCAAATCCAGCTTAGAGAACCAGCAGGCGCCTTGAATCTGGTTCAGTAAGTCCGGGATAAGGGGCAGCGGGTACCTGTTCTTGACCGTGATCTTGTTAAGTTCCCTGTAATCAATACAGGGCCTCAATCCTCCATCCTTCTTACCAACAAAGAAAAATCCGGCCCCCATGGGGGAAACTGAAGGCCGGATGTGACCCTTGGCCAGACTCTCCTTAAGATAATCCCTCATGGACTGCCGCTCAGGAGTGGAAAGATTGTAAATACGGCCCTTAGGATACTTGGAACCCTCAACAATATCAATGGCACAATCATATTGCCGGTGGGGAGGGAGGAACTCAGTCTCGGACATGGAGAATACGTCCTGAAAATCTCTGATATATCCGGGCAGAATAAGAGACTCAGTGGTACCTCCAACCTGCAATATAGGTTTGCAACATTTGGAACAATCGCCTCCCCACTTCTCTAATTCACCTGCAGGCCAGTTGATCACAGGGTTGTGGTCCTGTAACCATGGCAGACCTAAAACGAGGTCAGCAGGTAAATCCCTCAGGATAAGGAAAGAGCAAGTTTCAGAGTGGGAAATTCCCACAGTTAAGGAAACCTCGGGAGTGCAAAACTCCACCCTCCCGTTATTCAATGGGGTGGAATCTAAAGCAATGATTTGAATTGCTTCCCTTAAAGGAACTAGCGGAATACCCACAGATTGTACAAAATCAAAATTAATAAAATTAACGGCAGAACCTGAATCAACAAATGCTTGACCAACCCCCTTAATATGATTATAGGTGACAGAGATAGGCAGCAAAACTTTCCTCCTTACCACCGCTGGAGTTACCTTACTTGCCACCGGAGATCTCCTAGAGGGCGGAAGTTTGGGACACTGCTGGAGCCAGTGGTTCATTTCACCGCAGTAAAAGCAGGCTCCCTTCAGGCGTCTCTGGTCCCTCAGGGTTCCACCTAACTGCATGGGCTCCTCCGGAACTCTGGTAGGGGATGGACTTGGAAGAGCAATGTCAGGCAACACAGCAACCTGAGGAATGCTAGAACGTTCTCTCAGTCTCTCCCTCACCCGTCGGTCTAGCTTAATGGCTAAGGTCATGGTCGCCTCTAAGGACTCAGGAGTCGGATAACACACTAGAAGATCCTTCAGTTGGTCAGACAGCCCCACCCGGAATTGACTTCTTAAGGCTGGGTCATTCCATCCTGAAGAGACACACCACTTCCTAAACTCCGCGCAATAGTCCTCTACTGGACGGTTACCCTGCCGAATGTCCCTGAGCTGAGACTCGGCGACCGCAGTCAGGTCAGGCTCCTCATATAATAAGCCTAAGGCTAGAAAAAATGCGTCTACAGTCTGCAGACTTGGGGAGTCAGGGGGTAACGAAAAGGCCCACTCCTGCGGATCACCCTGCAGCAAGGAAATAATTATTCCCACCCGCTGCTGCTCGGAACCCGAGGAGTGGGGGCGTAAGCGGAAATACAATTTAACGCTTTCCTTAAAGGACCGGAAAGCCTTCCGGTTCCCCAAAAATCGGTCCGGTAGCTTAACATGTGGCTCCACAATGGGGTTGGATGCGGAAGGAGCCACTACTGGAGCGGATTGAATCTGCTCCTGATGCTGGAGCCTATCGGCCAGATCCTGGATTGCTTGAGCCATTCCTTGAACCTGGTCCGTGAGAGCCCGCAACTGCTCCATGAAACCTTTTTAGGCCTGTGATTCTGTCACAAGGGGAGACAAGGGTGGTGAGCCCTGCACTGAACCCCTCCTTCTTTCCCTGCCTACTTGCCTCAGTCGGCCCTAAGCAGCCGCGGACAACCACGAAGGCGGTCCCTACGCTGGATAAGTGCGCAGGAAGGGAAAGGGAACACAGGGACGGACAAACACAGACAGAACAAAACACAATATAAGCGAAGTAAGCAAGCCGGGTCAAACACAAGAGGTCACGTCAATACCAGGGGAAAAGCGAGAGAGAGAGGTCAAAAGTCCAAATCCAAATCCAAAATCCAGGCAATAAATCCAGCAAAAGTCGCACAAGCACTGATCAAAGGGGTAACTAATCACAGGCGATTTGAGAGGGCAGCAGACAGCTTTAAAAAGCCCTCCAATGGGTCATGTGACGGGCCAGCGTCACATGACCTCATTTGCATAATGAGCGCTGGCCAAACGTGACCAGCGCTCAAATATACTTCTAATGTGGTCATGTGGCGTGGCCAGCGCCACATGACCAAATACATAACGGCAACCATATGATATAAAAGCTCTGAGCGCTGGCTTGCCGGGCCAGCGCTCAGTACCGCCTACTGCTCGTGTCTAGGGGGCGGGGCTCCCCGCCTCTTGTTACCATGGAGACGAGGACGCCAGTCGCGTCCTCGCTCCGTGGTAGCGGAAGTCCGGCGGCGCTGCAAGCGAGGAGCGTGCCGCCGGCTTCCCGTGACACAAGAAGAGTAGAACTGAAACCATACATAACCATAATCATAGTAGGACCATTTTCTCAAACCTGCTGCTCAAATCTCATCCACATGTTGGAGACCCGCATGTATTGCCAGTCCCTTAAGAAAACATTTATTAAATGATCCATTTCACAATGGAACTAAATAAAGTGTCTCTCTTTAGATAAGTGTATTCAGAATTAAAAGGGGTAGACTATGTATGTGGCCTTCAGACTGTGCTAATTCCTCCCTATAGAAGAACAATTAATAATGCCAAAAATATAAACAGAATACAATTACATAAATAATAAATAATAAAATTACAAATCAGCCTTTTTCAACTGAGTCACTAGTCTGAAAAATACAAAAATTGCAAATATTTTACAAAATAAGCAAACATGTATATAACAGGCATACATACAGTACATACACACCATACATTTACACACATGCAACACATACCATAGATTTAAACACACATCATATACCAACATCATTCTCTCAACATCACTTTACTGGAATAAAAACACCACCACCAAAAAAATTGGTCGCAAGTACCGTTTCTACTCCTCTCTTGGCATTTTCTGAAAAGGGGGTGTGGTGAGGCAGTGGAGCAACGTGGCCAGCGGGATTGGCACGTTTACCTTAATTTATGCCAATTTTCTAGCACAGATTAAGAAACAAATCTACGGTAACTGCCATGGATTTCTGTTTAGGTGCACGGACTCCTGGAAGATGTGCCTAACATATGACGATGCCTGCGCCTTTGTCATACGTTAGGTGCATTTCCGGCAGCTCAGGGAATATCATCGACCGATGTAAAACACTGATCTATGATAAATTCCCCATTATTGTGAGCCAGAGAGTACTCCTATATAGACAATTATTCCTCAAAAAAAAACCCATACACAGTGCCTACCATAGTATGTACCCTGCCTAACAGGCAATAAACAGTAATTGCTGGTGTGCGCACACATAAAATGCCCTAGCCAAAGAGTGTTCCAATATATCTATTGCTTTAGCCAGAGAGTGCCCCTATATATACAACACTTTATACAGAGAGCATGCCATAGAGGGCACCATATCTACTGCCTCCCTGTACACAGTGCTCAGACAGAGAGCACCCACATGTTGACTCCCTGCACCCTAAGCTTGTTCGTTGACAGTCTTGTGGGTAAACCTTTGCACAGCTGCTAAATTTAAAGGGGGGTCTGTCAAAATTTTTTTGCATAGAAACCAAAGTACAGCAGCTATTAGGGCTTTCAGAACCATTTAAAACAGTACCTCTTGTTTGGCAATCCATTGCGGCATCATGGATGAAAAACAACTGTGCTCAATATGCAAATAAGCAGTTTGGTGCACTGAGGGTAGGCCACCACCACAAGACGTACCAAAGTCCCTTTGCAAAGTAAGCCGCTCCTATTACAATGTGATGAACAGGGCTAGACTCCATAACCCTCCCCCTAAAAAACAAAAAACAAAAAAACTACTAATTTTGGCACATGGTTTTATGAAAAAATAGTTGTGAATGTAAAGCACTTTTTGGTACTTTTGGTATTTTGCAGGACGTCTGATGTCAGAAAATGTAATGTTTTGGGGGGATTTATGCCATGTTATATTGTACTTAGTTTTATTATGTACTTAGTTTTATTATGTTTATTATGTTTATTTATTATGTTTTATTATGTTTTGCTCTTTCTGAAATTTGGATGGTGAAAAAAACTGATTTTGTATCCAGGTGATTTGAAAAGTCTCTTTATTTTCTTATAGCATATATAGTTATAGCTGTCACTACAACCATTTATACACTGCATAAAGCAGCATCAAAACCCAGGGCTTACATTACAATGACATAACTTGGGAAAAAGAGAAGGGCAGAGAGGAGGATACTTATTTGTTCATTGAAGTTGTTTTAAGTGGCCTTTATAAAACATATAGAACAAATTTACAGAAACCCCTGTCAAGCATTGTTCACATTTGGAAGCAGCATACAAAGCAAAGTTTTTCAATAATTAATAAACCTTTTTGCTTTTTTAAATATTTTATTTTTTAAGGGATTGCCCGTTAAAATCCTATTGAGAGCTTCTAAGGAATTCTGCAGCGAGGTAAGCAAAGAAGCAAACTTTAATATAAAGGCATCAGTTGTTCACAAGACTGCACAACTGGATGACATCTATAGCAGTCACCTTTTCCATTGGCAGGTAACAAATATACAGAAGTAGAAACTCAACACAACAACATTCAAGAAAGTTAAGGACTAGAAGAACTACAAGAGCCAAGCTAACAAGACAACAAATTTAGGCTAGGAACAAGATACTGAGACAGTACAGAGCTGATCTGGAACTGGGTAAGGCAAAGAAATACAAACTAAGAAAAAACGAACCAAAAACTACTTAACTAAGAAGGAAGGACTGGACTACAAATAATCAGCAGAAACAAACTACACAGACAACAAAACTAAACAATTAACTGCATACTAGGTGCAATATACAAGGATTTGCTGAAGACAACCGCAAAGTGCTTAAGATACCACCATCAAATCCACAGCAAAGACCAGAAATATTTAAAGAAAAGCTATCCAATCAGGAACTTGTTCCCAAATGGGCGTGACCTGCATCAGAGTGGTCAACCCACAGTGCAAAGCATCTGCTCCAAAGAAACCGCATTCCCCCCCCCATGTCAAATTTTTGACCTAACCCCTTCCCTCCAGCCAGAGTTGTAACTTGGCCTGCATGCACTTTCTGTAATACCAGTGTCTTCTTATGCGGCACAGGTCTTTGGGCCCCCTCTGGCTCCTGGGCCCGGTAGCAACTGCTACCTCTGCACCCCCTATAGCTATGCCCCTGATCTTAGGGTTTTTACCTTTGAATTACAAAGTACAGTGACCACATTATTTGATCACCATAGTATCTGGTAATTGCAGTTACAAGAGAGTGATTAAGATGGACACAGTTGGTTTGAAGGAGTTGATTTTATCCCCTTACTGATACTAATGCCTATCTAAAGTCTACTGTAGACATGACAACCTCTTTTTAAATAGAATCCGGACTGGCAGTCAACTGATCACTGGGGTACTGCTATTCTAAACCATGCATTTTGCCTGCAATGTCTGCTGCATGGAACTGTACTAATTTATGCTATTCATCTACATGAATGGCCAACTATATAACAAGTAAACCAGCCAGATTCAACAGAGTAGAAGATGCTTCTACATGGTGGCTGTCACGCTCTGGTGTGTGGGGGGGAATATCCCTCCTGATACCTGTCACAGAAATGTCCGTGACAGTACCCCCCTTCTACGGGTGGCCTCCGGACACCCAGGACCAACTTTATCCAGATGAGACCAGTGAAAAGCTTTCACCAAACGACTGGCATTCACGTCAGATGCCGGTACCCACGTCCTCTCCTCTGGTCCATAACCCTTCTAGTGAACAAGATACTGAAGAGATCTACGAGAACTTGAGAGTCAATAATCTTGGCAATTTGGAATTCCAAACTGCCATCCACCATGACAGGCACGGGTGGTAAGGGAGATGGCTCCAATGGTTCAACGTATCTCTTCAACAAAGATCTGTGAAACACATTATGAATTTTCAGGGCCTGAGGAAGTTCAAGACGAAATGCTACAGGATTAATGATAGCAGTAATCTTATATGGACCAATAAATCTTGGACCCAACTTCCAAGATGGAACTTTCAACTTAATGTTTCTTGTGGACAGCCACACAGAATCACCCACTCTTAGGTCCGGACCACTCATACGTTTCCTATCAGCCACATGTTTGTATTTGTTGCCCATATTTATCAAGTTATTTTGAATTTTCCGCCATATAGATGACAATGATGACGAAAAACGTTATTCCTCAGGTATACCAGAAGTATCTGAACCAGAAAATGTGCCAAACTGCGGGAGAAACCAATATGCCCCAAAAAAGGCGACTTGCCAGTGGACTCCTGTCTACGATTGTTTATGGCAAACTCCGCCAGAGACAAAAACGAGGACCACTCCTCCTGATTCTCAGAGACAAAACATCTCAAGTAAGTCTCCAGACTCTGATTAGTACGCTCCATCTGTCCGTTCAACTGAGGATGAAAAGCCGAAGAGAAGGACAGTTGTACCCCCAGACAAGTACAGAAGGCCAGCCAGAATCTGGATACGAATTGAGTCCCACGATCCGAGACCATGTCAGTGGGAATGCCATGGAGTCTCACAATATTGTCAACAAACACTTGTGCAAGTGTTTTAGCATTAGGTAGGCCAGGTAAAGCAATAAAGTGCGCCATCTTACTAAAGCGATCAACTTCCACCAGAATACCAGTCTTTCCAGACGAATTAGGCAGGTCATGGATAAACTCCATAGACAAATGAGTTCATGGTCTGGACGGGATGGGCAACGGAAGTAGGGGTCCAGAAGGTTGAGTATGTCACCTTAGCACGTGCACAGACACTACAGGCCGACACATAGTCCTCAACACAATTACGCAGGCCTGGCCACCAAAATCTATGAGAGATGAGTTCGACAGTGGATTTACTCCCAGGGTGTCCCGCAAACACTGTACAGTGATGTTCCTCAAACACCTTATAACGCAATTCAGATGGAACAAACAATTTCCCAGGGGGGCAAGACTCCGGTGCGTCTCCCTGGGCCTCTAATACTTTAGCGTCAAGATCAGGGTAAAGAGCGGATATCACCACCTCTTCAGACAAAATAGGACCCGGATCTTCAAAATCACCACCTCCGGGAAAACTATGTGACAAGGCATCCGCCTTGACATTCTTAATCCCAGGACGATACATGACAATGAAATTAAATCTGGTGAAGAACAAAGACCATCTGGCCTGCCTTGGGTTAAGTCGTTTAGCTGACTCCAGGTAAGCCAGATTTTTGTGATCAGTGAATACCGTGATAGGGTGAATCGCCCCTTCCAACCAATGACGCCATTCCTCAAAAGCCAACTTAATGGCTAGTAACTCTCTGTTACCCACATCGTAATTTCTCTCCGCAGCAGAGAATTTTTTCGAGAAAAAGGCACATGGGTGTCATTTACCTGGTGACGGACCCTGTGACAAAACTGCTCCTACCCCTACCTCGGATGCGTCAACCTTCACAATGAAAGGTTGAGATACATCTGTCTGCACCAATATAGGGGCAGAAGAAAAGCACTCCTTTACAGCGGAAAAAGGCTTGCAATGCTGCATCAGACCACACTGAGACATCCGTCCCTTTCTTAGTCATGTCAGTTAAGGGTTTAACTATTGTCGAATAGTTCTTAAAAATAATAATAGTTAGTGAACCCCAAAAATTGCATAAGAGCCTTCAAATTTTCAGGTCGATCCCAGTCCAAAACAGCACGGACTTTCTGTGGATCCATACAAAAACCTGAAGATGACAGCAGGTATCCTAAGAATTGCACCTCTTGTACAGCAAAAACACATTTCTGTAATTTTGCGTACAATTTGTTATTTCTTAAGATCTGTAACACCTGTCTAACATGATCCTGATGTGTCACCATATATGGAGAATAGATTAGTATGTCATCCAAATATACGACTACAAACTTCACCACAAGGTGATGAAAAATGTCATTAACAAAATGAAGAAAGACAGAAAGAGCATTGGTCAACCCAAAAGGCATGACCAGGTTCTCAAAGTGGCCCTCAGGAGTGTTAAAAGCCATCTTCCATTCATCCCCTTCCTTGATCCTGACCAGATTATATGACCCCCTTAAGTCCAACTTGGAAAACACCTTGGCATCAACAATCTGGTTAAACAAATCAGGAATCAAAGGAAGGGGGTAAGGATCATGGACAGTAATCCGATTGAGTTCACGGAAATCCAGACATTTACAAAGAAAAACCCTGCTGCCACTGGAGATTTGGAAGGTCTTATATGTCCCTTAGCCAAACTCTCAGCAATATATTCCTTCATGGTCAATTTAGCTCCGCGATTTTCCTGATGTGGGGGTAAATTCTGACATCCACCTTTAGAAAATACATCAGCAAAATCAGATATAAAAGAGGGTAATGTCTTAGTGGTTAAAGCAGAAAAAGATGTATTAAGGCAATTGTCAACGCAATAATCACCCCAATCCACAATCTGTCTAGTATGCCAATCGATGGTTGGACTGTGTTTACTTAACCACGGTAAACCCAGAACCAAAGGGGCAGGAAGACCTTCCAACACAAAACACGAAATAAGTTCCTGATGAAATTCACCCACTCTTAATCTGATATCATGCACCATCTGAGACAAACACTTCTGAGATAGAGGTGCAGAATCAATAGCAAACACAGAAATCTTCTTCTCTAATGCACTCGGAGATAATCCATGCATACGGACAAACTGAGCATCGATCAGGTTCACCCTGCCCTGTTGTCGATAAACACATCAATTCTCACAACCTTTGACTCTAGCGTGACCTCGGCAGTCAGGAGAAAACGGGTACTACAGGATGAAAAAAAAGCACATTTTCTGTCTCACCACCCACCCCTCCAAGAGTGAGATGGGAATTTAATGCCCCCTTTCCTTTTTTCTCTTTTAGAGACTGAGTGCATGGACATGCGTTGATAAAGCGTCCTTTCTGTCCGCAGAAAAAACAAACTCCCTTTTTATTCCAAGAATGCTTAAATGTGGAAGCAGGAGTAGCTCCCCCTAGCTGCATAGGTTCGTCCCCAGACATCAACCAAGGAGTATCTTCACCCAAAGTGTCATAGGAAGACAATACACTATGTGATAGTACATCCTGAGAGCGGGGGCCCCTAGATCTCTCTCTCAGACGTCTATCCATGTGTACAGCAAGAGACATAGCATCTTCCAAAGACACCGGAGTTTCATGAAAGGCCAAAGCGTCCTTCAGCCTTTCTGATAATCCTTGACAAAACTGACTACGGAGAGCCGGATCGTTCCATTAGGTATCCTTAGCCCACCTCCGAAACTCAGAGCAATAGATTTCAAAAGAGCGCCCACCCTGACGGAGGTCACGTAGCTTGGTCTTGGCCAGGGAGATGCGATCCGGGTCATCATAGATAAGCCCCAATGCCTTGAAAAATTCATCTACCGATTGAAGAGACAGCTATCCGGTCGGCAGAGAAAAGGCCCATGACTGTGCATCCCCCTTAAGTAACGAGATCACCATACCAACTCTCTGTTCCTCATTACCAGAAAAATGAGGACGCAGCCTAAAGTACAATTTGCACGCCTCCCTGAACAAAATGAAGTTTTCACGTCCCCCAGAGAATCTATCAGGGAGAGCGACTTTAGGCTCGAAACAGGCCTGGCAACCACCCCCCCGGGACCAGCAGCCTGTGGTCTCTTAATCTGGGTGACGGTCGAGTGGAGGTCAGCTACCTCCAAAGAGAGACCCTGTAGATGTCCTGCCAGTGCAGTAATTGGATCCATGTCTGCACAAAAATGGACAAAATGACGATTTTGGGCGGTTTATAATGTCACGCTCTGGTGTGGGGGGGAATATCCCACACCAAGCGCAGGAGGAAGAGGGGGTAAAGGAAATGTGATTAGGCCTGGAAGAGTAAAGGTAGATGGTCACCTCCTATACAAACCATGACTCTAGTCCTGCTCTTCTAACAGTATGAACAGGTCTAGAAGGTAGGTGAGTTCATACGCTGGAAACCTGGGACCCTAACTGTCCCCGAAGGACCCTGAAGCCAGTGACAGTAATGACACAAACCGTTCCTCCACCAACCTGGACGAACAGTAGTCTCCCCTCAGGCCCAAACACCAAAACACTGGGAAGATATACACAAATAAATAAAAGGGAAGGAAGACACTTAGCTTTCCTGAAGATTGTGGCAGCAATGGGATCTCCACAGAGAAACACACACCAAACGACCACAGACAACACAGAAAATATAAACCACACAGCATGGTGAGAGGATCAACACTAAATAGACAAAGATAACTACAAAGATACCTACACCTGAATGGGGAGGGTGTGGTGAATGTCAGCAAAAACAAAAAAAGGAGAACCTGTCAGCTTAACCCATGGGTTGCCAGTGTGACAGACCTCCTGATACAGTACCTGTCACAGGAATGTCCGTGACAGTGGCACTCTGTTCTGGACCCTAGATAGGGTTCATGGGTCTCCGTGACATCCATTGTCCTGATAGAACATATGACATGCATGCAAAAAATGCTTTTAGAAACAGTATCTCTATTAATTGACGAAGGACGAATAATAGAGAGTCCGAAACATGTCAGCATTAATGTGCACATTTTAACTTTTCTATAGGACTAAAGTTTGCATGATTTTATTTACTCAAGTGTTTGCTGCTCTCACGTTTTTGGATATTTTTGCTCTCATCTGTCTGCAGCGGCATAAGTTGTAGCCCCTGTTCCAGAATGCATACTACTAACGTGATCCTCAACCTATTTTGTTCAATTTAAAATACTGGCGTCTTTTTAGGTGGCGGAGGTGCCTTTCAGAGCCTTCTGGCACCAGGTGTGGCTGCTGTATCTTCATTCCATGAGTACGCCTTCCTCTCTGGTCTTGAGTTTTGTCATAGGGAAATAATTGTGTACAGCACACAGCTGCACTGACGAGGCAATGTTAGGGGTTTTTCGAGGGAAATTTTGTTTTTACAAATATGGATCAGAAGACTTTTTATAATTACACTGATCTGTTCCTCACTGTTCTTCACTTCCTGCTCCCATCTTGGCACTCCAAAAAGGCGAGCTCAGCCAGTCACTGTCCCTAGCAGTGATCCACTCCAGCCTGTGATAGGCTTAGTGGGTCTTTGCCACTGTGTCAAGTTGAGACCAGGATGTTAAGAGCAGTGAGGACTAGATCAGTATTAGAACGACAGTAGGGGGTGATTGGTAAAGGTAATGATTCTTTTTACTTTTAAAACCTTCTGACTTGTATTCTTAATAGAAAATCTCTCTAGAAGACCCCTTTAAAAAGTCCACAACGTTCTCCTCACATTCTTTGTTCCACATCCTAAACATAAGCTTCTTAACAGCTTCTTACATCAAATACTTATTACAGGGCATGGGCCACACAAATATAACTGACTGTAAATGCAAGAAAAAATGTGACAAAAGTCAAGAAATTAAATTGATTAATTGCAGACCTGGAGGGACAACAGAGAGCAAAACCTGTTACTACTCTTGTTTTGACAACTTTACTGGAATTTTTTGTCTGGCTAATCATTCATTGCACATTCTTATTGTAAAATATAATAATAGCTATTCAAGTCAGAGTACGTTAAACAGACAAAAAAATTAGGTTAATAAAAATGTCTGTGCATGGTGCTCAAAAATCAAAACAATCTTTTCTGCGAGAAGAAACTGTAGTTCTGACAGTGCATTCCAAGTTGTCTGCCGCCTCTCAACTGGAATTGTTATTTAGTTTATGTCAAAACACTTCTGTGAAGTGATGCAAATAGCATATAACGTTTGACTTCTTTTGTTGTGTTGAACTGGAGCCAGACAAAGCATTCCTATACAAACTTACTTCTGAAATTCATCACCTCCTCAACGTGAATTACGATTTTGTGGTTTGGAGGAAAATTCCAGCTGACTGACATTGACTTGCCACTTCTTTGACTGCTGAAAAGAATTATTTGTACCTGTATAAACAAATTCTAAATCACTCGTTCCTCTTTGTTATATTATGGATTTGTGTGGGTAAATGATAACCTGTTCCCTAGTAGCTTAAAAATACAATTACTTGTTCGTTAACTAGGGTGTAACTTTTAAGGTTATATTCAGATGAGCTTTTTTGTTAAACATTGAAAGCTTATCTCCTAGGAGAACAAAAGGATAGGGCAAAAATATTCACTTTGCCCGATCCTTCACTCCCTGGATATCATGTGTTGGAGGACAGTCAGGAGTTTCCCACCCACATTAGACTGTCAGCTGAACAATGCCATTAATGTATGGTTTAGCTGACTGTCTAATGTGTGTGGAGAGCTCCCAACTGTACTCCAACACATGATGTCTGGGGAGAGGAGGATTGGGAAAAGTGAATATTTTTGCCTGATCCTTTTGTTCTCCAGGGAAATAAGCTGCCACCAAAGGTATCTGGCAGTGGCTTTCTCCCCTTTCCCCATTAAATATACATACACATCAGTCGAACATGCATGTGTATGAGGCAATCGGGGGAGATAGCTATTCAACGTGTATTGATGCCTTTACTCTAATTGTCTATTATTAAATAGCTCTTCATAACCAAACAAGGTTCTCCACTGTTCTCTTTACTCTTAATTATCTACTTTTTGATGTCAGGTTGAGTGCATCATAGAATGGCTTGTAGACATTCATGGGATAGTAGACATTCATGGGATAGTTATAAGGCAGCTCATTCAATAGCCAAAAAGAGCCATCAATATAAGCTGCTCTGAAAGGATATCAGCTTTCCAACACTCAGAGTGGTAGGTGATGGCCATATAACACAATGTATAAGCTTGATAATTTAAGTTGAGATTAAAAAACAAAGATGGGGTGATGATATAGTCATATGAATTGTATGGTTGAAAAAAGATATATGTTGATCAAGTTCAAAGAGGAACAGGGAGAGGACATGGATCAAATAAAGGGTGAAGGATGAATCTTAGAAATTACTTCCAAGTATTGATCACAGGGAAATGTATGGTTAAATGTATATGAACCACAACTCTTACTTTCTTATATAAGCTTGTTTCAAAACCATGAGAGATAAAGGGGCATTCCCCTTCCCATTTGGACATGGCCACAGGATATGCATTACATGACCTATACTTTCTTTTCCCACTTTTGGAACCAACTTCTATCTCAAGAACAGGGCTCTGTTTTGTGGCTGGCATGAACAGAGAGATGATCATGCATGAGCTCCTCTCTTCATTCACTTCAAAAGGAGTTTTGAAAAAAGCAGGATTAGCATGCTTGGCTATGTTCAGAACTCCCATTGCAGTGAATGGAGAGAGCCATGCATGTTCAGCAACTTCTTCATTTACTGCAGCCGCAAGATGGGCACAGTTCTAGAGGTAGGGACCCGTACCAATCAGACACTCATGGCATTTTCTGTGGATATGCCATAAATGTCCCAGATGGGAATACCCTTGCAGTGCGGCCATAATGTGTCCACTTGCTGTAATATGATGCTGTTGAGCTGGCCACACATTAGATGAAGATCAGGCAAACTTGACAATTTTCTCAGGACCATCTGACCATCTAATGTTTATGGAAGCATGATGGGGAGGAAAGAAAGATTGCGCATGATAGATTTCAAACAGAATTGTCTGGCAACAATTTATTCCTTCCCTACTCTTGAAAATGCATGCAGTCTTGGCTGAAAAGAACCTGCATGTGTATGAGGGCTCAATAGAAATAGCTGTCAGATGAAGAGTCACTCGGCTGATAGGTGTCTTAGATGTATGGACACCATTAGTTCAGGTCCTTATAAACCTGTGGTTGGACCAGAATCTGAAATGATGCTGCATTCTGGCCATCTGCATGAGCCCTTTATAATATTGTACTAAGGAAACAAGGCTGTTAGGGATCTACTGTTCAGCGTGGGAGATGTGAGAGACATAGACAGCTCAAATGGAGGCAACTCATCCAAATGTATAGAAAGTAGCATCTTCTAGTTGAAATGTGGACCAAAGTTGGAACTGTGGCAAAAATAGTTTTACCGTGGGGTGGCAATTATATATCTTGACTTTTTTTCTGGGCCCTCCAATGTACTTACAAAACCATGCGTATATGGTCTGATATAGCTAACAATGTTTAAAGAAGGAATACATTTTTACTTTCATTTTGCTTTCCCATGGTGCTAGATGCCAAGGGGAATGGGCACCGACAAGCCACTCTGCTTTGACCACTGTGTGTAGATACTGGCAACAAGTGGTTGTTTTTTAACGTGCCCTTATTTTTCATCCTTACCTAATTTTAAAAAAAGGAATGCATGGTAAATTGCTTAAGATAGTAAATATGTTGAAATGTAATATTTTGGCCATATTGATACATTATTTTCCTTAACCGTTTTACTAGCCGCCTGTTCAAATGAAAAAGAGCCTATTATGTTTATAGCAATGCCTCAGCATTCCAGATTACATTTAATGTAATTATTATGTGGACAGTTGATCCTGTTTGTTCCACGGCTTCTACAGTAATTTGCTTAAATTGTTTCAGCCATTAATTTAGCCCAGATCTAGACATTAACTACCTGGGCACTATTCCTTGTACATTTGACGAAAAGGCAATCATTTCCTTTACAGCTTCTGTGTTTGCAGTTTAAAATATTGTATTAATAACTGCTGGGGCTATGACGATATCAAGCACATTGTTTTTCTGATTTCCAAATATAACCCAGTACTTTCTGGGTATGTGGTTCTCCTGAGTGCCATCTCATTTTGGCCAGGTATCATTTACAATATACAGTGCTCTCATTAGTCTTGCACTGCTCATGTATAATGGTAATTGCTGATGGATTTACAGCATATCTTGGCTTCCATGAATATAGATACATTCATTGTTTGTTTGACCTTGAAATGGTGCAACCTTCATTATTTGTGTAATTACGCTGTCTATATAGTCAGAAATTTGTACCTAAATAACCACCGTGTGCATTTATCTCTACATATTGAGATACCAAAGTCAAATTTCTTTCATGTTTCCATATACATGGTTGAAATGAATCATGTCTGCCAAGGGATGAGTACTTTTTTTTTCTTTTACTGCGGCGTGTACTTATTCCCTTACAGTATATTATCTTCTCCCCTGCAGCAATAGTCTGACTGGGACATTCTGTTTTCCACACTTTTAATATATCCATGTATCTGATTAGAATAATCTTGCAATACAAAATTAATCCTTGTATAAGGTCAAATTCATATTGGTGTATCGTACAAGTGTTTAACAGTCTGCTGATTCCAGCGGTCTGTCACTCATAAGCTAGATGGTTGCTGAGAGCCTGGTATGTAATCACAGCCTGCACAGAAAAGAGTCACGGGCTACCTAAGAAGAGTCATGGTTATTCATGAGCTCTTGCTCTCCCTGTCCACCTGCTGATGATTGTCAGTCTTTTCCTGCCACTACTTTGTCCTGCCCGGTTTCTTTAATGGATCTATGATGACAGCCATATGACTACAGTATATGTGCGCTATCTGTAAATGCCCCTTGTAGATGGTTTCAGCTTGAGATGGGAGCAGGGGTTTAAAGCACTGCTTCTCTGCTCTCTCCAGCTCTGCTCTGCTGATGCCCCGGGCTTTCTGCTTCTGCTTCTTATGAATAGAGATGAGCGAAATTTTGAGAAATTCAATTCAGCAACTTCACCAAAGTTAGCCAAGAAATTTGTTTCTAATTAGGCTACTTTCACACTAGCGTTTTCAATTCCGCTTTTTAGATCCGTCATAGAATCTCAATAATGGATGAAAATACTTCAGTTTTGTCCCCATTCATTGTCAATGGGGACAAAACTGAACTGAACGAAACGGAATGCGCCAAAATGCATTCCATTCCATTTGGTTGCACTCCCATCGCAGACAGAATAATGTAAAAGCAGCGTTTTTCTGTCCGTGATGTGGTGCGGAGCAAGACAGATCCGTCCTGACACACAATGAAAGCCAATGGGGACTGATCCATTTTCTCTGAAACAATAGAAACGGATCCATCATGGCTATATAAGACATAATATTCTTGATCCATTCATGACAGATACATGCGGTTGTATTATTGTAATGGAAGCGTTTTTGCAGATTCATGACAGATCCGCAAAAACGCTGGTGTGAAAGGAGGCTTATATAAATATGAATATATAAATAATAAATATAAATATATAAATCAGGTATACCCAGGCCACTCTGACTTAGGGTATGGCCACATGGAGAGGTGGTGCTGCAGTGAAGAACCGCTAGGCCAGTTAGTCCACAGCTGCGTTTAATTTAATAATGAAGACCTTACTGCATAGTCCTTCTTCAAGGTTAATGGCCATGCAGCACCTTTAAACAGGGCCTGTTGCTGGTATGGGGTTTGGCTGGTTAGGTTTTGGGGACAATATGAAAATTATTGCTGTTCTGGCCTGCAATCTCCTGCAGGTTATTTTACACTTCCCACTACATCATATGCAATATTAAATGGTGGTGTTGGAAAGTACAACTTGTCCCGCAAAAAACAAGCCCTCATACAGCTATGTGAACAGAAAAAATTTTTTTTTGAGGCTGGTGGTTCTTGAGCAGATTATTTTGGTGGTAATTATCATCAGCAGCTCACAGCAAATGCTAGTAATGAGTTCTGATCGGAATATTGAAACTTGTCCAGAAAAAGCTAAAATTCTGATTTGCAACCTTGATTCAGCATAGCCGGACACTGCTGAGCACTTTAATGGGATCTAGCAGGTTTCTGACATGAATGCCGGATTTCCGCAGAAAGCCAGCATTTATACCACCAACCTGCTGGATTCCCACCAGATTCCATTATAGTGAATGGAGATTCCATGGTGCCCAGTGGTGTCTAAGTATGCCAAATATGATAGTTCGTGTCGCCTGCTCCTCTGCCTGAACAGACTACCAGATTTTTCTGAAAGGAGATGTGAACATATCCTCAGAGAGGTACCAAAAAGTCAGTGCATTGACCAAGGATTTCAGATGCAGGGCAAGGGAAGAAAACTTTGGCTCAGGTAATGAAAAGCCTAGCTACGTCTCTGCCCAAGTAATATCTGAAAACGTTTTTTGAATGTCCACTTTTAACGTAAAAAATGGTCATTTCTGAATCCATGTTTTGTCCTCTTTCTCTCTGTTTTGGATGTAACAATTTTTCATTTACAGAAAATAAATGTAAATGTAAATATTCATAAAGCCTGACATTCACTTATCCCATAGGGAATGTCATATTCCCCGGAACACAGTATTTAATTGCTAAGTATGTTATACTCTGTAGACATTTCGTGTTCAGCTCCTCCCACCTGTGCCTTGTGCTAAATCTACAACTGTTATATGTAGGTGGCACAGCTGTTTGGGTTGACGGGCTCAGTGGCTTGGGAATTTTGACAACACATTTAGTTGACATGAGTAAATCAAATCAGGTTTATGCTTGATGTTATTCCCTTTCTTCATTAGAGACAACATGTTGCCAATATTTTGCGTGAATCAAGCTGCATGAACCCAGTTAAGGATTTATGAAATGTAGGAAGAGAAAGAATAACGTTGTAAATATGACTTTGCCGTGATAAACGGCTGCCATGTGGATCAATCTCGGTTAAAGTAGGCATTTTCTGATGACAGTATAATCGTGTGGATGTCTCCTTAAGATACCCAATCTACTCTAAACATTTCAGTTCTTAAGTGGTGAGTGGCAGCAAAATCCGATCTGTAGAACTAATATGAATCTACCTTCTATAGACAGATAGAAGCTAAACACCATATATAACTGAATTAGGATGGCGCCCCACGTAAACTATTTCCTCAGATGTGGAACCAAACTTGGGCAGAATAAAATGTAGATTAACTTTTGAAGTCAGCTGTATTCAACTGGAAAACGTTCTGGAGGAAAATTAAGCTGTGTATCCAGTGTAATTAGTTTTGGTAGTGACTATGTTGTATACCTATAGTATAAATGTCAGTTCAGTGATCGCTATATGTATGCAACACGTCTGTCCTAGAACAGATCACACATCAAAACTCTTATATCACACTGAGGGTAATAGGACTGAGATGACTTGTTTCTATGACTGTGTTTCTTTTCTAACATGATGTCAAACTAAGAAGAATGTTAACACAGTGCTTTACAATGACAAGTAGGATTTATGGGGCCTCCACCAACCCCTACTTGGGAACCTAGACGGTCCTCAAACACCCATGTGTGTGTGTGTATATATATATATATATATATATATATGTTTATATATGTGTGTGTATATCTGTTTGTGTATGTATATATGTGCTTGTGTGTACATATGTTTATCTATGTGTGTTAGTATGTGAGTTTTTCTGTATCTATATCAACATCTGCTTATTCTGTATATAGGAGATATCTGGATATTGGTAGTAGTGTGTATATATATCAGAGGGCGGGGGAAGGGGGTCCTGTAGAAAATTTGCTGTGGGGCCCAGTCAGTTCTAGCTACGCCCCTGCTCCTGACATCTGTTTTAGTAAATCATCATGTATTCCCCATAAAACAACAGTTCTGGATAATCTTTTCTTAGTTATTCTGTGCTGTGCATATCCGCTGCTACTTCGCCTAGAAATTTAGGGCTAGATTGACAACTGGGTGTTACCATTCAAAGTCAAAGAGGTGTGTCTATACATTTTCTGTCAGTACTCATTGGACAATATCAGTGTGTGTTCGGACACCCAGCAATTGGTAACACCCAGTTGTCAATGCATTTTTGAATTTCTAGGAGGTATAACACAAAAACGGCACAACAATAAATTCTAAGAAACGATGCTTCAAAATTGTTATATTATGAGGAATGCAATTATTTAGTAAGTAGACATGTCAGGAGTGGGGACCGATTCTGTTTAGGTAAGAGGGTTTGACCGGCTCAGTATGTATATGGAAGGGGGTCCTCGGAAGTATTTTATGGAAACTGCTTATATGGGTATTGTAAGAAGAGGTGGAGGGATAGCCAAACATGTCCATTATGTTCCATGGCGGAATTGTTTTCTTTAATTACCCTCCATAAGTCCTATATAAGGTATATAACGGGTGCGGTAAGCATCACTTACCTTAAAGGGGTTGTCCAGCTTTTTTTTTTTTTTTTTTTTTAAATTTGCACTCCATCCTGGAATACCTGTGGAGATATCCATACTCAGCCCACCACTCTGTTCTGGCTGCATTAGAAGCAACATGCCACCATGCGCTGCAGCAGAAAGCTACAAAATCTAGCAGAGCATTTTGAACAATGAATGGGTGGAATTCTGGATCTATGTGAGATACGGGGCTCGTTCTGCCTTTGTTAGAAAGAGGTTGCCATGTACTATATTATGATCTTTTTCATAAAGGGTGGGTTCACATCACAATTTTCCTATTCTTTTACCGTATATAAAAAACATATATGTTAAATGGACACCTCAGACTGATGCCATACAGTGGCATCCTTTCACCATAGACTTCCATTGTAAAAAATGTATGCTTTTTTTTACCTGACTGTGCATGATTCAAAAACGTGGTGTGCTACATTTTTGTATCCATTTTTTTTTGTAACGTATACATCAAACGGAGGCATAAAATGTGATGTCAACCCAGCCTAATCATGACATAACTCCTTTAACTTAGTACAGAATAGACATCTTAAAATTCTTTTTATTCGGTGAACTTGCCAGGACGCTTAGACGACTGTTGAAGCTGCCTGACTGAATCTTGTTCTGGTCAGCTGAATGGTGAACGGTGGTTTGTTGAATTGCTCTGGCAACATTTCAAGCTGTCAATTTGTCTTCTGTAAAACTGGCACAACTGGCAAAGTGTAGACTTACAACTATATTCAGTGTCCATTAATTATAGGAAACCAAGGTATGTTAGAAACTTCATAGCATTATGAAAACAAAACACTTTTTGGGAGATTTATCAGTGGTAAGGGTTATCCCCATACCCTAAACATAGTGGGGGACAGAAAAGTGTGGAAAAGAAAGAAACCCACTCACCTTTTCAAAGCCACTCCGTTCCAGTGCCGAGGTCCCCATCCCTGCTGTAATGCTATCACTTAGTGGTAAAAACTTAAAGGGGTTGTCTGGGTTAAGAGCTGAACCCGGACATATCCCCATTTTCACCCAGGCAGCCCCTCTGATATGAGCATCGAAGAATTTCATGCTCCAATGCTCTCCAAAGGCTTTTTTTGGAGATCCGTTGACAAACCAGGCTCTCCAGGGGTAAGCTAGGCAGAGGCTTCCGCCTAGCAGTGAGCCCGGGTGATGTCACCAGCATTAATGGGCAGACTTTAGCACGCCTACCGGGAACACTACTAGGTAATAGGTACAAATCTGCTGACAGATGCCCTTTAAAGCATACTCATTATCTTGATTTATAAAACCAGACAGAAAAACTACAAGGTGCAATAAGTGAAGAAAAAAAAACAGGGTAAGGTGCTGTACCCATACCAAATAGTTTCTCTAGCAAACAAACACAGCGCCTCATGTTCATTTGCTGTAGAACCTATATGGTACTAGCAGAAGGACCCGGCTTCGCCTGGGTATATTTCATCTATTTCATTCAATGTTTCTGTGTGTCGTTGCAGAGAGAAAGTCATCCTCCCTCCCATCCCTGCAGCTGACAGATGTTGATTTTTACCTCCAATTGTTCAATCTCCATTGGCTGCGGAGCGGGAGGGGTCATGGCCTGACTGAGTCGGGGGCGTGACGTTGCAAGACCTGGGGCGGGGTTTTAAGTCCTTCTTTTGATGGTGGCCAGAATTACAGGTCGATGCCATGGTAATTTATGAGGACACGCCATGGGTAACAGTGGAAGAAACCATTGCTTTGCACGGGTATATTTAATCTATTTCATTTAATTTTTCTGTATGTTGTTGCAGAAAGAAATCCAACTTCCCTCCCACCCCTGCAGCTGACAGAAGTTGATTTTTACCTTCATTTTTTCAATCCCCGTTGGCTGCGGAGTGGGAGGGGGCGTGGCCTGACAGAGTCGGAGCGTGGTTTCACGAGATCTGGGGCGGGGGTCAGAGTGGCATGAATTACAGGTCGATGACATGGTAATTTATGGGGACCCGCAATGGGTAGCAGTGGAAAAAAAACATCTTTTATTAGTACTGAATGGTCATAGTCTAAAATTAGTCAATTTCATCTACGATTTTTGTGTGTCGTTGCAGAGAGAAATTCACCCTCCCACCCCTGCAGCTGAATTTTTTCAATCCCCGTTGCCTGCGGAGTGGGAGGGGGCGTGGCCTGGCAGAGTTGGGGGTGTGGATTATCAAGATGCTTCGAACGGTTGTAGTCTGAAATTAGTCTATTTCATCTAAAATTTTGTGTGTCATTGCAGAGAGAAATTCACCCTCCCACCCCTGCAGCTGACAGAAGTTTATTTTTCCCTTCATTCTTTCAATCCCTGTTGGCTGCGGAGTGGGAGGGGGCATGACCTGACAGAGTAGGGGGTGTGGCTTAGCAAAGCGCTTCGTATAGGTGATTTAATCTATTTCATTTAATGGTTCTGTGTGTCGTTGCAGAATGGCTGCAGAGTGGGAGGGGGCGTGGTCTGACAGAGTTGGGGGCGTGACTTAGCAAGACGATTCGAACAGTTGTAGTCTATAATTAGTCTATTTTATCTAAAATGTTTGTGTGTTGTTGCAGAGAGAAATTCACCCTCCCACCCCTGCAGCAAACAGAAGTTCATTTTTACCTTTATTTTTTCAATCCCTGTTGGCTGCGGAGTGGGAGGGGGCGTGGCCTTACAGAGTCGGGGGCGTGGATTAGCAAGACGCTTCACATGGATGTATTTAATCTATTTCATTTAATGTTTCTGTGTGTCGTTGCAGAAAGAAAGTCAACCTCCCACCCATCCCTGCAACTGACAGAAGTTGATTTTTACCTTTTTTTTTCAATCCCTGTTGGCTGCGGAGTGGCAGGGGGCGTGGCCTTACAGAGTCGTAGCAAAGCGCTTCGCATAGGTGCATTTAATCTATTTCATTTAATGTTTCTGTGTGTCGTTGCAGAATGGCTGCGGAGTGAGAGGGGGCGTGGCCTGACAGAGACGGGGCCTGGCTTAGCAAGAGGCTTCGAACGGTTGTAGTCTATAATCAGTCTATTTCATCTAAAATTTTTGTGTGTTGTTGCAGAGAGAAATTCACCCTCCCACCCCTGCAGCAAACAGAAGTTTATTTTTACCTTCATTTTTTAAATTCCCATTGGCTGCGGAGTGGGAGGGGGCGTGACCTGACAGAGTTGGGGGCGTGGATTAGCAAGACGCTTCGCATGGGTGGATTTAATCTATTTTATTTAATGTTTGTGTGTGTTGTTGCAGAAAGAAAGTCAACCTCCCACCCATCCCTGCAGCTGACAGAAGTTGATTTTTACCTTTATTTTTTCAATCTCTGTTGGCTGCGGAGTGAAAGGGGGTGTGGCCTGACAGAGTTGGGGGTGTGGCTTAGTGAGACCTGGGGCGGGGGTTTTAAGTACTTCTTTTAGGGTGGCCTGAATTAAAGGTCAATACCATGCTTATTTATGAGCCCACACAATAGGCAGCAGTGGAGCAAAACATCTTTTATTACTACTGAACTGTAGTAATAGAAAAACACATAAGTTATATTTATGGTAACCGGAATACCTTTAACAGTGTCAGTAAATAGAAATGGATGAGATCCTCAGCTGCTGATAATTACCTGGTTGTTATGGAAACCTGCCCTCCCTGTGTGGCTTTGCAGAGAATGGCAGTTGGAGTTTAAAACCAAAGCTCCCAGTTGTAATGTTGGCTAATGGAGATCATATTTTGGGAATATCTCGGGAACGGTACGTCCTAGAGAGATGAGACCTGGTTTAAAACCTTCCCGGACACCTGATGTACCTGTGTGCCGAATTTGGTGAAAATCGGTCCAGTAGTTTGGTCGCGCATAGAGAACAGACAGACAGACAGACAGAAACTCATTTTTATATTATTAAGAGATATCCACAGCAGTGTATCCATGGCAACCAGTCTGACTGCTGCTCCAATCTAGACTGTAGTTGCCAAGCAGTTTATCCATAGAAACCAGTCTGGCTCTGATGTTCTAGTCTAAGCTGAATGGGCTGTCTTTATAGCCGGGAATTGGAAACTCAGCAGGACAGCATTCACAACATGTCAATCTGTACCTGGGCTTGTATTTTATGAAGAAACTTCTTTTTTAAAGAGGTATTGCAGCTCAAATATAAACACAATGAATCGATACCAATTAGATAAGAGTCAGGGTCACATAACATATATAGAGTGAAAATAAACAAAAATAAGTGACTCCTAAAAGCAACATTTATTATATATCCGATTAAAAGAGACTAAATAGTTAATGTCATAAAGAAAAGAGAGGGAAGGAGGTAGGGATGGGGTGCACAACAGGAAAATCCCTTTGAGGCCCTATTTGTAGCCCTGTGCCCAGGGAGGCCCCCTGATGGTGGGGGTGCCCTGTCCCCGAACCTAACCTACTAAGTCCCTAACTCACCCTGAATGGAGTGAGAAATAACGAGTGGTATCACCAAAACCCCAACGCGTTTCGCCCAGCACTGTGGGCTCCTCAGGGGGTGATGTCCAAATAAATAGGGGAGAGGGTACGACAGATAGGTACTTCACATCATAATTATAATGACAGATGGATGCCAACATGAGATAAAGAGTGTAAATAGATACTTGCCCGAAGCCAGGGAGGTAGTCCCTCTTATGATGCTTTTTATTGGAGCAGGCTAATGGGCAGTAGCACTCCCATGTGGCGCTGATACAGGCTGATACAGGTATTGCAGCTCAATAAAAAGTTGCCCAATGGCCTGCAAATAGTAAAAAAATGTAAAGTAGCTTACTCATTGGCTGCTCGGCCAATCACTGCTTGTAGTGATGACCAGCCTCAGCCTGTGATTGGCTGCACTTCATTCCCAGCCATTTCCTGTTGTGTTGGGATGTCTGCAGGAAGTGGAGTGCAGCAGGAACTTAGGTGCCACTAGAATGGCAATGGCGGGGGAACCGTGAGATGTGTTTGAGCTATTTTATTTAAATTTTCAAGGCATGAGACATTATTTTTATTGGACTGGAATAAGCCAGAGCAGAGAAATTAGGGACCTTATTCACAGGATAGGGGATAACTATGAGATTGGTGGGGGTTCTACTGCTCGGACTCAGACTGAACTCAAGAATGGACATACGCTCCTTGTGGCCCCACAAAGTGAATTGAGTGGAGGTGGGGCATGCGCAGTGCCACTCCATTCATCTCTATGGGAGTTCTGGTAATAGTCAAGCACTGTACTCAGCAGTCTCCTAAACTTCTATAGAGATGAATGTAGCAGTAGACCTGCCGCTCTGTTTATTTCAGGCCACCCCAAGGACTATGGGGTCCTCCAGTGGTAGAACCCCCACCAATCTAATAGTTATCCCCTATCCTAATGATAGAGGATACATTGTCAGAACCTTAATACCCCTTTAAACCTTTATATTAGGATAATTCTTACATTATTTCCTAGTTTAAGAAGCTTTATCCCTCATTCTTCTCTGCAATTCATTCCAGTTATTTGTAAAAAACAAATGCACGTTTAAAGCCATCATATTACTGTTAACTGGGCCTCTGTCATCTGCTGAAAAATGGACTTGTGATCTCAAGCAATTTACCAACTCGTGTATATATATTCCCATTTTGTAGCATGCTGATTATTGTCTATTGTTAACAACATTATCGCTTGCGCAGTAAAACAACATGTCACAGTGTTCTGTTCTGTATTCAATATTCAGTGACATGGGAATTATCCCGAACAAATCACTTGTAAATCTGATTGGAATTTTCAGCACTGAACATGCACACAAACACTTGCAATGTTTTTTTTATGTCCATAATTCAATTCAGCTCTGCCACTCCATTGCTTTGTATGACACCATGATGTTACACTGCAGATGCTAGGATTCAGCATTTCGATTTCAAACTTGAAATCCCATAGGTAGAAGCAGTAGAGGGATTCAAAGTCGTAGCCTTTAGGATTAAATCCTTGCCAATTGAAATGCCAAAATCGTATGAAAAAAAAATATTTTAAGAAATAATGTCGTCTTAGAGGCAAAACTGGAATGTATTGAAGGCAATGTCAGTATTTTGCATATAAACCAGACTTTTGATTTGCATAATTGAGCAGAGGGCTTCCTATGCATCTGTTCCCTGAAACAAGGTGCTGCAGAATATTAAAAAAATTTTAAAAAATTCATAATAGTGAACAATGTAATGGCCTTTCCATAAACTAATTCTAATAGGGTTGTGAAGGGTCTATAGAAAGTTACAAATACAGTTTTTGAAGTATTTTAAGGGGAACGCTATAAATTTTTCTTATTAGGTTAAAATCCTGTAGCGGAATGAAGGAATTCTGATTGAATGTCAGTCTGTTCAAGCATCTTAACGTTAATCAGGGTAAAGAGAGCACAAAACTGCTATTATAAGATACAAGAGCTAAAAAAGTTATACTGCTACGTATATATCTGGTATGCATAACTGCACTGTAAAAGCTGATGGCAAGGTTATAGAAGAGCGAGCTCGAGGTGGTGGAGATACTGGCTTACGGAAATACTCCATCTGCTTCTCCCGTATGATAGTTTACACTGAATATTGTTGATCTTCAGGGCATGAATTTATTATCTGTTTATTATTCTATCTTGCTAGAGCAGTTATTATCGTGGCTGCTGAAATGAAATGTGCCCATGAACCATCCGTTTCAGTACATTGTGTACATTATTACTGCCAGTCTGCTGCTGCTGTTATTTTTTAATGTTTTCAAAACTTTTGGAAGCAGCGAGTTCAAATCTGTAGTGTTGACTACATCCTAAGGGATTGCACCAGGGGTGGGATTCAAATTTTTAAGAACAGGTTCCCTACTAAACGACGGACACGCGGTGTCACGACACGTGTTTACATATACATGCCCCATATATATGGTACACATACATAAATACACCATATATACACATACCACAAAACTTTTAAAAAGCCTAAGGAGCTAAACTACCAGCATTGCAAGTTTTTGTAAAGCGCTGGCCCACACCTCTAACTCCACCCAATGTCTATCTGTACATGTTTCAACCCTGCCTAGTCTCCATTGTGCCCCCCACACAGTAGTTATGCCAGATTTGGGATGGTTCGGAGGTATGCATACATAAACAGACTATATAGACACTACACTCACATAATCACATATACAATATACACCATACAGTATATAAATTACACCTAGGCTACACTTACAGTAGATTTACCTGCTCCATATACATTTTATACACATTTGTACCTAGCACTACAGACATATTTGCATACAGATTATATTCAGTGCTATCCAGCATACAGCGCACATACCTCTTACATCCAGTGACTTCTCCTCTGATGCAGATGTTCTCTTTTCTCATCTTCTCCTTTCAGACCAGGCGCCATGATGATTTTTCAACCATCTCTCGTCTCTACAGTTTGACGAAAAGACATCTTAGGTTTCTACTTTTCCATCATCCTGCCACCTTCAATACTTAAAATGAGCACCAGTACAAAGAATGTCCCTTATAATGTGTGCCAGTACAAAAAAAATCCCCCTTAGTGCCCCCAGTTGATCTAATGTCCCCATAGTGCCCCTATAATGTGTGCAAGTATAAAATACCCCTATGTAATGCCCCTAGTAAATGCCCACATAGTGCTCCTCTCCTCTTCCCGACAGTGCCCCCATAATGTGCCAGTACAAGATTCCCCCATAGTGTCCCCCAGAATGTGTCAGTATAAATGTCCCTTCTTAGTGTCCTCATAATGTGCCTATATAATATGCCCCCATAGTGTTCTTCCCCCCTCCAACACCATAGTGTGCACATAATGTGCCAGTTTAAGATGCCCCCACAGTGTCCCCTATGACGTTCCAGTATAAATGCCCCCATAGTGTTCCCCATAATGTGCCAGTAATACTCCCATGATGTGCCAGCAATGCCCCAAGTAGATGCCCCCATAGTGGTCCCCATATGCCAGTAATGCTCCCCAGTTCACTGTCCCTCAGACCGTTGGACTATAAAAAAAACTATGAACAAATCCCTATACACACTGCACATATCTTATTTTAAAGTTAAAAAAAAACAAAACGGGAACAAATACAATATACTGTGCCCCCATTAGACCTCAGATCAGCCCATTGTGCCCCCATTAGATCACAGATCAGTCCGCTGTGCCCCATCAGACCTCAGATCAGCCCACTGTGCCCCATCAGACCTTAGATCAGCCCATTGTGCCCCCATCAGACCTCAGATCAGCCCATTGTGCCCCCATCAGACCTCAGATTAGTCCATTGTGCCCCCATTAGACCTCAAATCAGCCCACTGTGCCCCCATCAGACCTCAGATCAGCCCACTGTGCCCCAATCAGACCTCAGATCAGCCCACTGTGCCCCATCAGACCTTAGATCAGCCCATTGTGCCCCCATCAGACCTCAGATCAGCCCATTGTGCCCCCATCAGACCTCAGATCAGTCCATTGTGCCCCCATTAGACCTCAAATCAGCCCACTGTGCCCCCATCAGACCTCAGATCAGCCCACTGTGCCCCCATCAGACCTCAGATCAGCCCATTGTGCCCCCATCAGACCTCAGATCAGCCCATTGTGCCCCCATCAGACCTCAGATCAGCCCACTGTGCCCCCATCAGACCTCAGATCAGCCCACTGTGCCCCCATCAGACCTCAGATCAGCCCACTGTGCCCCGCTGTACGAGGTCAGGCTAGTGCAGCGCAGCCAGGAAGAGCAGGAGATGAGCGCTTCCACAATGGAAGCACTCATCTCCTGCTGCCGCACCGGATCGGGATTCAGCCGGTACCCCGGTTCTCCGATCCGGCTGTAATTTTAACAACCGGATCTGGAGAACCGAAGGGAACCGGCTGAATCCCATGCCTGGATTGCACTATCCACGTGGTTCACAGATATATTCCCAGATGTTTCCTATCAGTACATATTTCTCATGGTACCTGTTTTTTTTTTTTTTAAATCATATGCTTACTAAATGTTTTCTTTCATAAAACAACAAAATCAGACAAAATAAAATATAACAAAAAATGCTTTGCAACATTACTTTGTAACACGGCTAAGAGCATGGACTAAGGTTAGATATTGAATATGAAGGTATTACATGACACCAGTTTTGCATCTCTTAACGGGGCACTCTCATCAATGTTTTTTTTCATACTAGCAGCCTATATGTGAATATTCTATATAATATTTTTTATTAACAAAAACAGGTGGATGGTTTTCTGGATTTTTTTAAGTCACTACATGTATTCTACTTCCTGTCCTGGCTCATTAACTTCCTCCTTTTATTGTACTTTTTGTACAGCAAATGACCTAGCTTGACTTTCTCAGTCAGATTAATTACTCTGACCAGAGAGGAAGTGACTCAATTACAGTATCACACATTACACTGTTAATTACAATGCTCTTCTGTGAGCATCTTTATCTAGGACTATCAAGAGAACAATAGAGCTATCATACTGTTATCCCAAATTTACATTTACTATTATACTAACGGATAATATTTGCCTCTCACAGCAGCTGTAACTGATGATGGATTACCTATCCATATGGGAGTATATATCTCTCTTTGCTGACAGCTATAGAAGAACAAGAACAAAAAACAGACAAAAATTCTAAACAAATAATTTTCGATGAATATTTAGTTAAAAAAGTACCCCTTTCTGATGGAAGTGTCCCTGTAATATTTTATCAAGAAGGCATCTCAGGTCATGGAATTTGATTATCTTTTTGATTGAGCAATGATTTCTGTGGCATTTGGGGATCTCATGTTCCACTGGTCTCACTTGGGTGAAACAAAATTCACTGTCAAAATTATGGGAGTGCTAGTGACCTACCTGAGGTGATGTATCAATTTATTGCCAAAACCTTTGGGTAGATGAGCAAGCCCAAATCCCATGCCAGAGGTCCTTCTGGGGGAATGGCATTTGATCTTGTGTCCCTTAATGAATCTGTCACATTTTACTATAGTGCACTTCTTATTAAGACTGGTGTCTCGATTTCCCCCATAGAGTATGAGATATCACATCTGATACTTAGAAGGGTATGGTTATTTTTAGGTAAATCTTATAGATTGTTTTTCACCTTTGCACAATCTTGTAACTCAAAGGGGTTGTCTCTCTGCAGTAAGTGGCAATTATCATTTAGAGAAAGTTAATACAAGGCACTTACTAATGTATTGTTCGTATCCATATTGCTTCCTTTGCTGGCTGGATGCATTTTTCCATCACATTATACATTGCTCGTTTCCATAGTTACGACCACCCTGCAATCCATCAGTGGTGAGGGTGCTTGCGCACTATAGGAAAAAGTGCCAGCCTCTCTGGTGGCTATGACTGTGGGAGCGCACACCGGTTAGTGCTTTTTCCTATTGTGTGCATGCACGACCACCACTGATGGATTGCAGGGTGGTCTGTAACCATGGAAACGAGCAGTGTATATTGTGATGGAAAAATGAATCCAGCCAACAAAGGAGGCAATATGTATAATTACAATACATTATTATGAGCCTTGTATTAACTTTCTCCACATAATACATGCTATTTGCTGATGTGACCGAACCCCTTGAAGGCCCCTTTACATTGCCCAATGTTCTGGAAGATTATAGTTAAAGGGGTTGTCCCACGAAAAATATTCTACAGTTTTTAAACCAGCACCTGGATCTGAATACTTTAGCAATTGCGTGTCATTAAAAATTTTGTATAGCTACAGAATTATTTCATAAAATCTATCTGTATAGGACCACTTAATTTCTTATTTCTTTGTCCTGCTCACTGAGAAGGCAGCACATGCTCAGTTTCAACTTTTAACTGCCTCCTGAGCTGTGATAGGCAGAGCTGAGACACGCCCTCTGAGCTGCAGGAGAAAAGACACTCCTCTTGAGCTGCCAGCTTGATATAAATCTAGCAGAGCAATGAATGTGGATCTCTGGATCCATGTGAGGTACAGAGCTGGCTCTAGCTTTGTTAAAAAGAGGTTGTCATGTACTATATGATGTCTGATTTTAATTTTTTACATTATTCGTGGGATAACCACTTTAACCGCTCGTTATCAATAATCTGCCAGTGTAAAGGTGCTGCCAAGTACTCCATGAGTGAGTGAAAGACTCGTTCATTAGGATGGGCGAGTGAAACACTCGTTCATTAGGTAATAGGATAATTGGCGCGGTTACCTAAATCATCATTTGCTGGCATCAGATTGAGCCTTCTAAACTGCACTCTACTGCCGGCAAAAATTTTTTAGTATGAGGACAAGCGATGGCATTAGCTGTGGAGGGAATAAATGCCACTGTCTCCTCGACTGACGAGCAAGCAAATGTCTGGATGGGATGCTTCCTTCCAGACGACCGTCTGCTCCATCGGGCCATGTAAAGGCGCCTTAAAGATACGTAAATGTTTGCATTGATAGGAAGAATAGCACCACATACATATTTTGCGGAGCCATTGTTTGTAGACCAAAATAGGAAGACGTTCATGTGCATGAGGCCTAACTTAATGCAATCTGTAGGATAGGGGTGATATCCATTGTAAGATGGATCTGGCACTGTGTTGTGGTTTCTATTAGAAACAAAAGCCACAATGCAGATGTGAATAGAGCCTAAACTATAGCCACTTAACTTTTAAAAATTCTGGATCATCTTGCAGGATAACAGGCTAAACTGGATGGACAGATGTCTTTTTTAGCCTTACAAACTATTGGGGTCATTTATCAAACTAGTGTAAAGTAGAACAGGCTTAGTTGCCCATAGCAACCAATCAGATTCCACCTTTCATTTGTGACAGCCACAGTTCCTACAGTGTGCAAGCACAACCAACACTGCTGGATTGCAGGGTGGTCGTAGCCATGGAAACGAGCAGTGTATAATGTGATGGAAAAATGAATTCAGCCAGCAAAGGAAGCAACATGGACAATCACAATATATTAGTAATGGCCTTGTAGTAACTTTCTCTACATGATAAATGCCATTCGCTGAAGTGACACCACCCCTTTAAATAACGCTCACATTAGCTAAATATCTTTTTTTTAGCATTTGCCTAGCTTTAGATATTAGGATCCCTACTATTATGAGGGTTAATTTTCTGATATACTTAATGAAGAGTAAGATGGTTCAATCCAGGTCACACACAGGCTTTCTACAGAAGTGACAAGAGTAATTTCATTGATGTCTGTACTGTGCCGTTGTTTGTTATTCTCATAATCCCTGTGACCACGGTTCAGGGTACGACTGTTATAATGCTAGTAGCTGGAGTGGGATCTAGTTATGATGTTGGATCAGGGACAGCAACTCTGTCAGATAATTTGATAATAACCTCATTTACTTGCTCGGTGGAAGAGGCCTGTGATTTTATGTGTGTCACACTTTTAGGCTATTTATACGTATAGGGCAGAGCAATGGTAGGGAAAACAATGAAATAGATATGGTAGTGAAGCAAGTAGCAGGACTATTCGTAATTACAGCAGCTGTAATTATCTCAATTATCTGCTGTGTGCATGGCGCTGTGTATACAAATCTCCTTAGAATAAAAAGGTCTGAAAAAGGCTTAACATCGCTACGAAGGGGCAACAAAAAAAAAAAAAAAAAACAGACACACAACAAGTATACGAATTTAAGCTATGCTATGCATTGTGCAAACTAAAAAATGAATGAATGAATCCAAAAGGATGCACTGTAATGACCATAAGCCCTGGAAATAACTAGTGAGAGGCTATAAAAACATTTACACAATGAATCTGATAACCACATAATAAAATGTCAATGTCAATGTAAAATGTACAATGTCAATGTACAGTATAACAAATCAGAAGGAGAACTTAAAGAAAATGATCTTTGAGTATAAGGCCTTGTTCACATTTCCGTGTCAGTGTCACTTCCATGAAAAAAATTGTACATGTTTCATCCGTGAAGCTGTCCGTGAAGGATCCGTGGTTGATTGGTCCGTCTGTCCGTGTCAGTGAAAAATGGAAATGTGAACGAGGCCTAAATAGGTAGATAAGGCAGGCAGAGTGTGGACAGGTAGGCAAAATATTGCCACTAACTTATAACTCAGTTATATGTCCCACAAATAGAGTTGAAAGGGGCTGTCTCACTTCAGCAAATTACATTTATCATGAAGAGAAAGTTAATACAAGGCACTTACTAATGTATTGTGATTGTCCATATTACTTCTCTCGTTGGCTGGATTCATTTTTCCATCACATTATACACTGCTGGTTTACAGGGATTATGTCCACTGCTGCAGCACAGACACGACGTGGCCAGGACAGGCGCTGTATTTTATACATTAAAGTTCATGTTCATTTTGAGCTTTGAAGTGAAGGAGGGGTAAGGTCCATCCGCATTAAGTTATGGTGTTCATTTACTATTGGTAAACATTCAGCTTTATTTTATTGCATCCTGATTCCATTACTTAATCTTGTGGGAAATATTGTTTTTATCCAAGGGTGGACTGGGAACTTAAAGTGGCCCTGGAAAAATTACTAAAAGTGGCCCCATTTTGTAGTGGGGTCCAAATTGATGGAAGGCAGGACCAGCAATACCATATTGTGGTACATTATACCACCCAACAGAGCCAAATACCACGGTCCATCACAAAATACTGCCAGCACCACAAAATAGATTCCCAAGAACGTCCACTGGCCGGCCGTGAGGAGGGCACAGGCGGTCCCCTGGGCATCAGTCTTCCGGGAAATTTCCCTGTAAGGTCTATGGCCAATCCACCCCTGTTTTTATCATTATTCATCAATAAAAATATTTTTTATTGGACAGCTTATAGCTCTTTAGTTTTTTTTCTTCTTTTGTTAATGGTACCCAGTGATCATGTGGTTACATATAAAAGGACTATCGATAGAACCTACAAGTGTGCAGGATATACAGTCCAATATGCAAAATTTGTGGGCAAATGTGCCGCAGGCTAACATACAGAACCTGTATGCCTCCATGCCCAACCGTATCTCATCTTTTATCCAGGCTAGATGCAGCCAAACAGGGTACTAGAGCATGTTTTCAATTGTACAGTTTTCCTCTATAAACTTATCCTTTCACTCTAATATTGTAATCACTTACATATATCAATAAAATTGCAAAGTTGGGTGATGATCCAAGAGTGTTAGTTTCAAAAATGACAACTGTAGCAGATACTGTTGTCCCTAACAGCCGGGAGAACAGTCCTGCTAGTAGTTGGGAGGATTGTAGTGATACTGTTGTCCCTAACAGCCGGGAGAACAGTCCTGCTAGTAGTTGGGAGGATTGTAGTGAAGGTAGGGCTAGACAGTTAATGGTTATAGGGGATTCTATAATCAGGAAGAATAGAATAATTTGTCACCAAGATTGCCTCAATCAAATGGTTTACGTGCCAGGGTTCAGCATGTGGAGGGTGGATAAATTATTCTCTGGAATACTGTTGGTGTCATGCGATACACAAGGCTGTCATTGGATGCTTAGGGAGTTAAATACATTGTCTTAAGTTTTGGTGTAGAGCAGAAGGGTTTGGGTTTCTAGACCATTGGGCTGACTTTTTATTGGGGGACAAACTGTTTTCTGCAGATAATTTGCACCACAATGGAGGGCAGCTGTTGTGTTGGAGGAGAGAATTCTGGCTGGGGTGGCATTGCATTTAAACTAGGGACGAGGGGGGAGGATGTCGCTAGCAGACACAGTTTCACCGTGCCCAGAGCCATGGCCTCTGCTTGCAACATCAGGAGCAAGCCCACTTCCCTGTCCCTTACTGCTCACCTTGAGCATATTAAATGGTATACATGCAAGTTTGTCAAAAGCACAGTTGCGCAGATTTTTTTTAAGTGTATGAGCAGAAAAATTTCACCATGTCACATTACCTGTGCTGCGTGTCCAATATAACGTTTGCGCAAGGAGGCACAGGTAGTGTAGGGCTAGAAATTGGGTAGGCAGGGCTAGTTGTTCTGTTTAAAAGACCCAAAAGTCCTTTTAAGGACTATTGTTATATCTGGCTGCAATATTATTATTCTTGGGGGTTCAAAATTAGCGCACGTTTGCCTAATCTTAACACAAGCTGCGCAGCGTGTGCAGTACAATGTTTGTTTATCCTAAATACCTGACATCCATTGCTATTTTTTCTGCCGCTAATCAAGGCTACATTAGTAATGTACAACTAGCCCTGTAATGAACAACTAGCCCTGCCTAGCCAATTTCTGTCCCTACACTATCTGTGTCTCCTTGCGCAAACGTTTTAATGCACATGCAACACAGGTAATGTCGCCTTGATTAGCAGCAGAAAAAATAGCAACGGATGTCAGGTATATAGGATACAGACACGTTAGGTCAGGCGACCTTCTGCAATTTTTGACAACCCCCCCAAAAAAATATATTGCAGCCAGATATAATAGCCCTTAAAATGGCTTTTGGGTCTTTGAAACAGAAAAACTAGCCCTGCCTAGCCAATTTCTATCCCTACACTATCTGTCCCTCCTTGCAGCAGCTCTCCCTGACTTGGACTGAGCCGGGTCACATGTCACCGGGTGATATATAGCACCTGATGACGCGTTCCTGGCCAGCCAATCAGTGTAATGCCAGTAGCCAACATGGCTACTGGCATTACAGTGAATGCCAGTACCTCCCCGCATGCTAATTGGCTAACTAGCGTGCGGGGAGGGGACTCGAGCATGGCGCCGAGCACACGCGGTGTTCGGCTGAACACGGCGTGGTCCCGAGCGCCGCCATGCTCGGTCGAATATCGTATTCAGCCGAGCATGCTCGCTCAACACTAGTTACAAACCAACTCTTAAGGAGGAAAAAATTATCCTTAAAAAAAAAAAAAAAATTTCCAAAAAAATATTCTACAGTTTTCAAACCAGCACCTGGATCTGAATACTTTTGTAATTTAATGTAATTAAAAATTCTGTATAGTTACTGAGTTATTCAGTAAAATGTATTTGTATCGTGCCACTTAATTTCTTATTTATTTCACCTGCTCACTGAGAAGGCCGCACATGCTCAGTTTCTTCAAGGTTTTACACTCTTTAGAAACGATAGGGCTAACAGAAAGTTGGTGGTGTATGTCTGTATGCTAGGAGTGATAAGAAAGTAAGTGTGAAAGAAACAATTGTGGATGACTGTTGTGAAGATGTTGAAACTCTGTGGGTGGAATTACAGAGGGAAAATAATGAAAAAATAATTGTTGGTGCGATCTATAGACTCCCCAATATACCTGAGAAGATAGAAGATCAACTGTATGTGTAAATGGAGCGGTTGGCCTGGGCTGGCACAGTCGTGATCATGGGAAATTTTAACTATCCAAACATAGAACATGGTTCTGCCTGCACGGCAAAAGAGAGAAAATTCCTCATCTTTTTGCAGGATGATTTTATGGGCCTGTTTGTAAAAAATCCTACTCTTCTGGATCTAGTAATTTCTATCAATGCAGAGCTTGTGGGAAATGTTACTGTTCATGAAAACCTTGGTAACAATATAATTATATTCCAACCAAACTGTAAAAAACAAACTCAGGTCAGTAGGGCAAAAACACTTAATTTTAAAAGGGCAAATTTCCTGGGGTTGAGCGCTGCACTTAAGGACATAAACTGGGAGCAACTATTGTCACATAATGACAGTAATGCTAAAAAGGAGTGCTTTAAATCTACTTTGGATAAGTATATTGTTAAATACATTCTAGGCAACAAGAACAAGCAAATAAAATGAAATCCCACATGGCTTACAAATAGGGGGCATTATATATACTAATAATACAGAGGAGGCCATTATATATATATTAATAACACAGAGGAGGCCATTATATATTCTAATAATGCATAGGGGGGATTATATATACTAATAATACAGAGGGGTTATTATATATACTACTAATATAGAGGGGACCATTATATATACTAATAATACAAAGGGGGCATTATACTGTATATATTATCCATACAGAGGGAATTATACATATTGGCATTACGGGGTGGGGGGTGTTGTCTTTAATGTAGTAGTACTACAGGGTACATTATAATACAGGGTACACTACAGAGGGTCATTATAACTACATTGGGCGCTGCAGCAGGTCTTTATAAATACTTGGACCACTATAGGAGGCATTATAACCACTGCATACACTATAGGGACTTTATTACTACTGCAGGCTCTTATAGGGGTACCTTACAGAGGGGCCTTGTTACTTCTGGGAGCAGTATAGGAGGCCTTATTTCTACTAGGGGCCCTATGGCAGCATTATTAATATTGGGGGTTCTGTGGGGGCATTGTTGTTGAGCACAATATGGAGGGCATTATTACTAATGGGATTGCTAGGTTACTATTGGAGGTACTGTAGGGAACGCTATTACCATTGAGGACAGTTTAGGAGCATAATATTATGGGGGACTACCTGTATGGGACTATCACAGTATTGAGAATAGCAGCAGGATGACAGTGTTGAGGCACCAGGAGGGAGAGGATGATAGTAAAGTGAGGAATGTAAAAAAATATTTCTGTATAGAGATGAGACACGATGGGGCTGAAAGAAGGTATCATGGCAGTGTTATCTCCTAATGGAGATGTTGAAGCAAAGGGTCTACATCAGAGGAGACATCACTGGATGTAAAGCAGTATTCTTCTGTATATTTCGTAGCAATATATGTAATGTCCACCCAAACATCTGTTTCATGGTAGCATTGGGGGGAGAGGAGATTGAGAATTTGGCCCACACTGCTGCAGTTGCATGTTCTGACTTCTAGGGCCTCCCACCAGTTGTGTACATAGGGAAGTAAGGGCCCCATAGCAAGGATCAAACCAGGCCCCCCACACAGGACAGAAGGGATTCTGCCTAAACCGATTTCAATGACCCTTGGGCCATTTTCCACTGCCTCCTTTGCTAAACATTGTTCCTTTAGAGGGTGGAGTCCTGACCAAGTTTTCACCTCCAGTAGAAGAGGAGATAATCTCAACCAAGAATGGACCCCCTCTTGCCCTGGGCCCCATAGCAGTAACATAATCTGCCGTTATGGTAGTTACGCCACTGCCTCCCACCCATCTACTACACTATCTGTACTCAGAGAGTTATCACTGTGCTATCTGTGGTGTTACATAGGACTGCAGGTGACATCTACTATCATTATCTGTAAAAAGGGATGTGTCCACAGGTTGGGGTGGGCACAATATTTGGCTTGTCCCAGTTTCTGGCAACCCACACTATGCCAGCGCCACACATAAAATATCGAGAGAAACTATTCTGTGTTAAATTCCCTCAAAAAACAAGGGGCCACAATCTACACCTGCTGAAAAAAACTATTCAGTCATAAGAGGTGACAAGCAGGCCAAGGATCACACAGATTAAGGCTACATTCACATGATTGTTATTTTCACAGTCTCTGAGCCGCATATTTTGCGGCTCAGATCTGGACCCATTAATTTCTATGGGGCCGCAAAAGATGCAGACAGCAATTGTGGACAAGAATAGGCATTTCAATGATAACTGCAGCATGTGCGGTCCACAAATTGCGGAACACACATGGGCCGGTATCAGTGTTTTGCGGATCCGCAAAACACAATGGTCGTGTGAATGTAGCCTAACGATTATGAGCGTTCATAGAAATGCTCGTTAGCTATGATCAGGTGGTGTAAATGTGCCGCCGATTACCCAATGAACAAGCTCGTTCATAGGGTAATCCAATTATTTGTGCCCACGCAAAACTGATAGTTTACTAGCAGCAGATCATGCTGTATAAACACAATCTCCTGCTGGCAATCTACAAGTCAGTATGGGGAAGAACGATAGGATTAGCTATCGCCCCTCCCCATACCCTGGAGGAGATTGTTGCATGTAAATGCAGCTGTCTCCTCCACTAGCTATCAGCAGACTGTTGGGAAGGAACAATTCCTTTCCGGCTATCTGCTGTAATATCGTCCCGTGTAAAGGGACCTTTACAGTAAGGGCTGTGAATCTCTGGAATAGCCGCAGGAGCTGGTCACAGCAAATACAGTTGATGGCTTCAAAAAAGGTTTAGATGACTTTTTATTTCAAAATAACAATGAGGCTTATGAAAATGTATAGAAATCATATCCTACACACCCTTTCCCTTTGGCTCAACCCCTCCTTGAAAAGGAAGATGGAGCTTGATCCAGGGACTTGTTTTTTTTTTCTCATAGAGGTTTTTTTTTGTCCTCCCCTGGATCAATACAGCAGGAATACAGGTTGGACTTGATGGGCTTTTGCCTTTTTCTAACCTTAACATCTATGTACAGTAACTGTGCAATTACATTTACACACAGAAAGTTTTATTCGATTCCGACAACTTCTTGGTGCGTTATTTATTTATTTTTTGTCAATGGGTGTACCTGCGCAGACATACCAGCACAGCCATTAGGAGACTGTTTTTAATGGAAATAAACAATGAGCGTGTATGTAACTAAGGCCTCTTTCACATTGGCGGCAGCACGGATCCGGCAGGTGAAGGGTGCTGCCGGATCCGTGCTGCCGCAGGGACATGTGTGGGGCCAGAGCCGCGCTCCGGCCCCACACATGTCACACAGTACATACACACACACACAGACTTATACACATACAAATACACATACATACTTACATGCTCCTGGCAGGTATCTACAGCACAGTACAGGAGCAGGACGGCGCGCACATAGGATGATTCCCCACAGCGCCCTCTGCTGGACGCTGGGTGGAATCGTCCTATGTGTGCGCCGTCCTGCTCCTCCTGCACTGTGGAGACCTGCCAGGAGCATGTAAGTATGTATGTGTATTTGTATGTGTATATGTCTGTGTATGTTTATGTGTATGTCTGTATATGTGTATGTGTGTATGTCTGTATGTGTGTATGTGACAGATCCATCATGAACTCCATTGAAAGTCAATGGAAGACGGATCCGTTCACCATTGTATCACACCAAACGGATTTGTCCACATTGACTTTCATTGGGGGTCATTCCGGATCCGTCTTGGTGCGGATGCCTGGACCGGAGAGCAAACCGCAGCATGCTGTGGTTTGCTCTCCGGTCTGAAGATGGAACAAAATACTTCTAGGAGCATTCCGTTGTCTTCAGTTCAGTTTTGCCCCCATTGACAATGAATGGGGACAAAACTGAAACGTTTTATTCCGGTATTGAGACCCTATGACGGAACTCAATACCGGAATTATAAAGCGCTAGTGTGAAAGTAGCCTAAAAGGGCTTTATTTAGCTGAACAATCACTGAGTGATATCTCTGGTGTTGTCGTATGACCTACTTTTGCTCACTTCCTTCTTGCCTTCCTAGAGTTTCCTAAAAGATAAAGCTCATGTACTGTAATTAACATGTTTTCCTCCTTCCCTGTAGTGAGCTGCAATGTTCTCCTAATGAACAAGAGAAAGGTGTGCTTGTTAAAGGATGCCTACTTGGCTTCGCACTTACTGAAGAAGAAAAGCATTATTTCTCTGATATGATTCATTTGTTGGAAAAATGTTTCTATTAGCTGGAGTAGTAACAGAGAACAGTAATACACTATTCTGTTGATTGCACAGTCTCCAGAGACTGCAAATTTGATTCCCATTCGCAGCAGACAAACAAAGATTCAAACGCGGAGATTCTCAGGGTTAAAGACCTTCTGCTGCTGCTTGACTGCCAGTCCTGAATGTCATTGACACACGGTATTGGCTATTACCCATTAGCTATTTATCTATCTATCTATCTATCTATCTATCTATCTATCTATCTATCTATCTATCTACTGTATATGTATATTTTATTTATTTATTAGTATTTATTATACAGTAGTATATTTTGTTTTTGGAATAAACAGCAATAGCACATTCTATTCGGTAGCGTGCTAAAATGTGTATTGCTTTGTTTGAAAAACATAACCAGAGTGTCTGAATTTCCCATTAAAGCAAAGTTCAGATACAGCTGATGAAAAGCAGCTGCCATCTTGATAGCTGCCATGGCAGATGGCATGAGCATTTATGCTTTTTATCAGTATTAGTATCAGAACATTTCTTTCTCTTCCAAGCTGAGATAAAATCATTGATGATCTACCTGGAAATAAAAACCTAATCTTCACGGGTGCGTGCCCTGTGTAGAAAGACGAGCTAAAGCAAAACAACCAGAAGCTTTTTCTGGTCTGATGTGAACAGTGCTGATCACAATGCAGTTCTGCCATTCTTGCTTGTTTGAGGGTATTGAAGAGCAATTAAATGACCACTATATCTCCCTTATATTTTTATATGTATAATATGATATGATATAATATGATATGTATAAATATCCTAATATTGCTTAAATATATCTTATATATCTACCTAACTGTAAAAAATTAAAGGGATTTTCCAGAATTACTATGGTCTTTAGCAGACATGTTCATAAAGTTGTCTACCTTATGTACATCTTCCCCATACTTTTTTTCTCAGTTATCACCATGTATACATATTACTCTGGTTTCTTTCCATCCTATATGTAGCACTTCCTGCTATTTTATCCAAGCAAACCCATGATCCGTTCTCCTTTCTTTGCTACAGCTCCATCACTACCCCTAAGAACACCTAGCTAGTTTATAGCGTCCCTCATGCAGCTAGTTACATAGACACTTCCCTATCACCACCCATGGTGCTGCTTTGACACGACCTTGGACATAACACCACAGGAAATAGGAAAGAGCAGTATGGACATGGTCATGTGACCACAGAGAACATAAGATGGGAGCAATAAAGGTAAAATACATTGCACAATTACAGCTACCTTCATAAGTGATTATTTGAAAGAGTGTTGATGTAGACCAGAAAACACAGCAAAACTCACAAAAACAAAAAGATAAAAAACATCCTGCATGATGTGATAATAATGATTGCGGATGTCAGTGGCTATATATATCAAAATAAATCACAGAAAAGGAATATTAGTGCACAAAAATAGATGCAAACAATATATACTGTATAAACTAAGACCTCATTTTGATATGATAAAATCTGAGACTCTTAGCCAATATATTTTGGTCAAAACACATCTGTGCCCACCTACCCAGCGTCACGGTGGTCTCAGGTCAGGCAGGTCCTACGCTAAACCTAACCATGCCAGTGGGCATCTATATCTAGGAGCGTGGACGCCCCACATATAGGCGTGTTGCTCCTAGTAACCTCTACGTGCATACAGCAACCAATGAGAGGAGGAGCAAACACACCTATATGTACCACGCAATCAAGACGCTCAATTTGATAGGAGGAGCAAAAGTGCACAAGAATGCTACTCAAGATAAGCTAAGAGCGCATTCACACCTGAAGGTGCCACTATACTATTTTTGTGCACTAATATTCCTTTTCTGTGATTTATTTTGTTAGACCAGAAAACACCTTTAAGATTAGGGAAAGTTTCCTTCCCAAGACACTTAACATTGTCGGGATAGAAGAAGGTAGTCCCAATGGTCTATAATGCTTAAAGGGAACCTGTCATCTCCGAAACACCCCCTGAACTAGTGTAAGCGGTGTATAGTGTAAGTGATGCTGAATCCGAATATGTAAGTTTTATCTTCATACTCACTTGCATTCCGATGCTGTGCTCCCACAAACCAGCAGTAAAATGCAATGAGAGGACTCTTCTTTGACTCCTCTCCATTATGTGAGTGAGCACCGGAGTCCACTGAGTGCATTTTACTGCAGGTTTGTGGGAGCACAACGTTGGAATGCAAGTGGGTATGAAGATAAAACTTACATATTCGGATTGAGGATCACTTACACTATACAACGCTTACTCTAGTCCAGGGGGTGTTTTGGAGATGACAGGTTCCCTTTAAGCTTTTGCACTTCTTCAGTGATGGTAGGATTTTTGTTAAAGGGACACTCAAGGAAAGTTGATAATTAAGGGGTGATTGTTACAGAGATTGCCTGTGGCCGCCATTGCTTCATTTACCCATCCCAGTCTAAGCTTTCTGGTGGCATGGGCCATTCTGCTGCTCTCACCTTCCTGGTGGGTCCAGCTGATTCTGTTCCTTCTCGCAAACTGCACCCTGCTTGACCTCTTAACCACTCTTCCTACGCTGATAGGGTGCGCACACTCCCTCTGGCTCTTAAAGGGCCAGTGTGCACACCCTAATGTTACCCAACCAATGGCTGGCAACCCTGGGGTACTCAAGGTATCTTCACTGTGGGAAGGTACCTGAGCAATAGGTTGCCTGTCTTCCTAATTCCCTACTGTATTCTGTTGTCTGCCCATGTATGGACACTTTGACCCTGTGCCTGACCTAACCTCCATTTGACCCATCGCTGCCTGCCCTGACCTTGGACAGTTTACTGTATAGCACATACTCTGCCTGCCCTGACCTTGGCCTGTCCCTGAAGATGATTTTGCCAGACCCCCTCAGGCACTGCACTGGTGTTTCTGTCAATCACACAGAGACTACTCCAGGTGTTAGCGACCTGGTGGCTCCCCTGTAGCAAAATTCAGATCTTTGATCCTGCTGGAATCCAGATGCTTTACAGAGTACCAGGACCAACTTCAATTAAGTCAATGATGAGCATCGAAGATATATATTATATTTCCAATCTCAACTATTTTTACCCTTAAAGGGAACCCATTATGTTAAAACTGCAGTCTAATCTGCGTGCAGCCAGTTATAGAACAGGAGGAGCTGAGCAGATAGATCAACATAGATTCAGTAGAACTTGTAATTTATTTGTTCATTTGGGCTTTGAAGTTCAGTAGGTGGAGTCAACCTTATATGTATAGAGTGGTGCAGTGGCGTACCTAGGGTATTTGGCACCCGGGGCGGGTACTTTCTCTGACAACCAACCAACCCCCCCCCCTTTCCCCCCGCCGGGTGAAAATTCAAGGCAGAAAGCCTAACTGTAAAAATACCTCTCTAGTCTGCTTAGAATAAAGAGGATTGTTCGGTACTTAAAAATAAAATATGGCATATGGAAAAGAAATCAACAATTTTCAGCTGTTACATCCCTGCCATTGAGTGCTTTGTTTATATGGCTGCAGTGATGATGCCTGTGACACGCTGGACTTTCTGGCATCATTGCTGCTGCCACGTAAACAAAGACTGATAGGCATGTAATGGGCAAGTGTGCACATCTGTCATAGTGCTGGTGATTTGCACACTGATGTGCAGGTGTATGGCATGCGTCCACTGCAGCCAGTCGGCAAGTCCTTGCTGAAGAAATAGGTGACACATATTTGGATGGACATTACATTCACCAATACCAAATGTACAAGATGATACAGCACCACATACCTCTTACATTCAGTGACGTCTCCCTGATGTAGATCTTCTCTTTTCTCATCTTCTTTATTTGGCCCACACCGCCATGACACTTCTTTCAGCCTCATCTTCTCTCTGCAGAGTTTGCCACAAAGACACATTAGATTACCCACTTTTACTGTTATCCTGCTGCTGCCTAAAATACTGTGCCCACTGTGCTCCCCAATGTCCCCAAATACTATACTGTAGATATAACAGTGCCATATAGGTAGGACCCCATATAGTTACAGTGCTCCCCAAAGTCCCACTGATACTAATAATTCTCTCCCAGAGGGCTCTCATTAGTAATAGTGCCCCAATAGTGATAATGCTCCACAAGTAGCCCTTTTAGCAGTAGTGCCCTCCATATTGTACTAATAATAGTAACACCCCCAATAGTACCCCTGGTAGTAGTAATAATTCCCCATAATAGAAACCATTTTTCCCATAGTGCCTCCAGTAGTGCTCCCAGAAATAATAAGGACCCTCTGTAATGTTGTGCCCCCATCAGACCTCAGATCAACCCACTGTGCCCCCATCAGACCTCAGATCAGCCCATTGTGCCCCCATCAGACCTCATATCAGCCCATTGTGCCCCCATCAGACCTCAGATCAGCCCACCCTGCCCCCATCAGAATAAAATAAAAAAACGTACCTCTCCTGCGCTGCAGCTCCGCTCCGGCGCTCCTCTGTCTTCTCTGCCCGTGCTGCACTGTCACCTGACTGCATGCAGCGTCAGGTCAGAGTGCGCGCACTACGTCCTGACGCTGTACGAGTCAGGCTAGTGCAGCGCCAGCAGAGAAGCCACTGACCACCAATGAAGGAGGAGCGCAGGAGCTGAGCGGTGAGTTACAGGACCCAGCTTCTGCGCTCCAGCAATGAGAGCTTCCATCTGTATTGGCACCCGGGGCGGACTGCCCCCCCTCCGCCCCCCCTTAGTACACCACTGGAGTGATGTCCAGAAGCCCAGAATTACCATAGCTTTACATGAACAGGTTACTAGTTATACTGAATCTTTCTCCATAAAGTAGATACCATTCTGTTCAGCTCATCATGCTGTAAAACACATAGCAACCACTCAGATTCCACCTTTTTTCACAGCTCTTTTGGAAAATAGAAAGTGGAATCTGATTGGTTGCTATGGGCAACTAAGCCAGTTCTACTTTACACCAGTTTGATAAATGACCCTAATTGTGCCTGAATATTGGACTGCAGTTCAATATGACAGGTTCCTTTTAAGCACGGTGAAATATTTCATGTGATATCTTGCAATGCATTCTTGCATTAGTTCACACCACAAAGCTGCATACAATACATTTTTGCAACGTAAGAGGAAGCCTGCTTTTTGTAACGTTTTACTGAATAGAATGCCATAGTGATACTACAAAAAATGGTGACCAATGCAATATCAATAGAAATTTCATTGGACAGATAAATGACCCCCATCAGACCTAAGATCAGCCCATTGTGCACTCATCAGACCTCAGATCAGCTTATTGTGCCCCTTCAGACCTCAGATCAGCCCACTGTGCCCCCATCAGACCTCAGATCAGCCCATTGTGCCCCCATCAGACCTCAGATCAGCCCATTGTGCCCCCATCAGACCTCAGATCAGCCCATTGGGCCCCCATCAGACCTCAGATCAGCCCATTGTGCCCCCATCAGACCTCAGATCAGCCCACTGTGCGCCCATCAGACCTCAGATCAGCCCATTGTGTCCCCATCAGACCTCCGATCAGCCCATTGTGCCCCCATCAGACCTCAGATCAGCCCATTGTGCCCCCATCAGACCTCAGTTCAGCCCATTGTCCCCCATCAGACCTCAGATCAGCCCACTGTGCGCCCATCAGACCTCAGATCAGCTTATTGTGCCCCATCGGACTTCAGATCAGCCCATTGTGCCCCCATCAGGCCTCAGATCAGCCCATTGTGCCCCCATCAGACCTCAGATCAGCCCATTGTGCCCCCATCAGACGTCAGATCAGCCCATTTTGCCCCCATCAGACCTCAGATCAGCCCACTGTGCACCATCAGACCTCAGGTCAGCCCATGTGCCGCCATAAGACCTCAGATCAGCCCACTGTGCCCCCATCAAACCTCAGATCAGCCCACTGTGCCCCCATCAGACCTCAGATCAGCCCACTGTGCCCCCATCAGACCTCAGATCAGCTTATTGTGCCCCCATCAGACCTCAGATCAGCCCACCCTGCCCCCATCAGAATAAAATAAAAAACTTACCTCTCCTGCGCTGCAGCTCCGCTTCGGTGCTCCTCTGTCTTCTCTGCGAGTCAGGCTAGTGCAGCGCCAGCAGATAAGCCACTGATCACCAATGAAGGAGGAGCGCAGGAGCTGAGCGGTCAGTGACAGGACCCAGCTCCTGCGCTCCAGCAATGAGCGCTTCCATCTGTATTGGCACCCGGGGCGGACTGCCCCCCCTGCGCCCCCCCCCTTAGTACACCACTGGAGTGGTGTCCAGAAGCCCAGAATTACCATAGCTTTACATGAACAGGTTACTAGTTATACTGAATCTTTCTCCATAAAGTAGATACCATTCTGTTCAGCTCATCATGCTGTAAAACACATAGCAACCACTCAGATTCCACCTTTTTTCACAGCTCTTTTGGAAAATAGAAAATGGAATCTGATTGGTTGCTATGGGCAACTAAGCCAGTTCTACTTTACACCAGTTTGATAAATGACCCTAATTGTGCCTGAATATTGGACTGCAGTTCAATATGACAGGTTCCTTTTAAGCACGGTGAAATATTTCATGTGATATCTTGCAATGCATTCTTGCATTAGTTCACACCACAAACCTGCATACAATACATTTTTGCAATGTAAGAGGAAGCCTGCTTTTTGTAACGTTTAACTGAATAGAATGCCATAGTGATACTACAAAAAATGGTGACCAATGCAATATCAATAGAAATTTCATTGGACAGATAAATGACCCCCATCAGACCTAAGATCAGCCCATTGTGCCCCCATCAGACCTCAGTTCAGCCCATTGTGCCCCCATCAGACCTCAGATCAGCCCATTGTGCCCCCATCAGACCTCAGATCAGCCCATTGTGCCCCCATCAGACCTCAGATCAGCTTATTGTGCCCCTTCAGACCTCAGATCAGCCCATTGTGCCCCCATCAGACCTCAGATCAGCCCATTGTGCCCCCATCAGACCTCAGATCAGCCCATTGGGCCCACATCAGACCTCAGATCAGCCCATTGTGCCCCCATCAGACCTCAGTTCAGCCCACTGTGCGCCCATCAGACCTCAGATCAGCCCATTGTGTCCCCATCAGACCTCCGATCAGCCCATTGTGCCCCCAACAGACCTCAGATCAGCCCATTGTGCCCCCATCAGACCTCAGATCAGCCCATTGTCCCCCATCAGACCTCAGATCAGCCCACTGTGCGCCCATCAGACCTCAGATCAGCTTATTGTGCCCCATCAGACTTCAGATCAGCCCATTGTGCCCCCATCAGACCTCAGATCAGCCCATTGTGCCCCCATCAGACCTCAGATCAGCCCATTTTGCCCCCATCAGACCTCAGATCAGCCCACTGTGCACCATCAGACCTCAGGTCAGCCCACTGTGCCCCCATCAGACCTCAGATCAGCCCACTGTGCCCCCATCAGACCTCAGATCAGCCCACTGTGCCCCCATCAGACCTCAGATCAGCCCACTGTGCCCCCATCAGACCTCAGATCAGTTTATTGTGCCACCATCAGACCTCAGATCAGCCCACCCTGCCCCCATCAGAATAAAATAAAAAACTTACCTCTCCTGCGCTGCAGCTCCGCTCCGGTGCTCCTCTGTCTTCTCTGCGAGTCAGGCTAGTGCAGCGCCAGCAGAGAAGCCACTGACCACCAATGAAGGAGGAGCGCAGGAGCTGAGCGGTCAGTGACAGGACCCAGCTCCTGCGCTCCAGCAATGAGCGCTTCCATCTGTATTGGCACCCGGGGTGGACTGCCCCCCCCCGCCCCCCCCCCCCCCCCCCTTAGTACACCACTGGAGTGGTGTCCAGAAGCCCAGAATTACCATAGCTTTACATGAACAGGTTACTAGTTATACTGAATCTTTCTCCATAAAGTAGATACCATTCTGTTCAGCTCATCATGCTGTAAAACACATAGCAACCACTCAGATTCCACCTTTTTTCACAGCTCTTTTGGAAAATAGAAAGTGGAATCTGATTGGTTGCTATGGGCAACTAAGCCAGTTCTACTTTACACCAGTTTGATAAATGACCCTAATTGTGCCTGAATATTGGACTGCAGTTCAATATGACAGGTTCCTTTTAAGCACGGTGAAATATTTCATGTGATATCTTGCAATGCATTCTTGCATTAGTTCACACCACAAACCTGCATACAATACATTTTTGCAATGTAAGAGGAAGCCTGCTTTTTGTAAGGTTTAACTGAATAGAATGCCATAGTGATACTACAAAAAATGGTGACCAATGCAATATCAATAGAAATTACATTGGATAGAAATTGTAGGCATTCACAATAATCCAAGAATATCTCAGTTATATGACATTGCAAGTACACATGCGCTAACATGCATCCCCATCTATATATAATACAGGTGATACTGTACTGTGTTGTGCTGTGAACACAACCGTGATAAATTCAGCAATAAGCCCTCAGTGTTGGACTGGGTTCTCTTGGGCCCACCAGAGGAAATAATTTTTGAGGTCCAACCTCCATATCATCAATGATGTCTAACAGGTTTTGAATTAAATAAATAGGGGGAGATTCATCAAAACTGGTGTAAAGGAAAACTGTCTTGGTTGCCCATAGCAACCGATTAGATCCCACCTTTCATTTTTCAGAGCTCCTTTTGAAAATGAAGGGTGAAATCTGATTGGTTGCTGTGGGCCACTAAGACAGTTTTCCTTTACACCAGTTTTGATGAAACTGGGCCATAGGCCCTGGTGGCAATAGACTGGCGCCAAAGGCAGCCATATATATTTTTTGTCCTGGACTTTTGGGGCTCACTAAGTTATTAGAGGCTGAGCCCTACAGAACATCCCACAGTACTCTGTTGGGCTACTCTGGAAGGACCTGTCACCTCTCGTGACATGTCTTAGTAACTACTTGCATCCTCCATGTAATAACCATTCTAGGGCATTTTTTCACATAATGCTATGTTGTGCCATTCCTGTATTATTTTTTCTAGACGTTTATGAATAAATTGCCAGCAGTCTGCAATAATGGTCCATCTGGTTGATACAAGTTGGGAGTGTATCCCTGCAAATTCTGACAGTATCCAATCAGTGTTTTCAATGGCAGACTGTGCAGGAACACACCGCCAACTAGTAACATCCATGTAGACCATTTTTGCAGACTGCTGGCAAGTCATTCATAAATTTCTAGGAGGAATAATATGGAAATGGCATAGAGTCATAAGAATGGATGCTCCAGAATAGTTATTACATAGGAATGCAAATAGTTACTAAAACATGACATGTCAGGAGAGGTGACAGGTCATCTGTAAATGTTCCTCTTCGATCTGCAGTTTTCCACAAAAGAAGGCTATATACGGTATGGCTGGCAATTGTACTCCTGTATTTAAAGGGGTTGGCCCATCTAGACATTGATGGCATATTGTTAGAATGTCAGATAGGTGTGGGTTCCATCTCTTGACCCACTCCTATCTAGAGAACAGTGCCCCTGAAAGGAAAGAGAGCACACCCCGCATGCACAGCATGCTCTCTATTCATTGCTATGGGAGTTTCAATAGACGAACATGCATGCACAGCTGTGAACAGAGGATGGCCGTGCTTGCTCAGTGCACTCTCTGTTCAATTTAGGGATCCTGTTCTGGAGACAGGACAAGGTTCCAGACATGGGACCTGCACCTATGTGACATTGATGGCATTTCCTGGTGATATGCCATCAATGTCTTAGATGGGAATATCCCTTTAACTACTGATAGGCAGTCTATTATGTTTTTCTGGAAGAAGAATCATGAATTTATATAAGTTTGCTAAAATTAGCTCCCAATTAATTGTTTGACAGATAAATTGAGAAGACGTACATTTGTTTGCCATCTGCTTCTCATACCTTATTCTTAAATCAATCCCTTTCTTTGGCATAACAGATCACATCTAAATTCTACTCATCTAACAAGTTTAAGTCTCGTCTTTTGATTTTCTTTTCTGTTAATAGTTTACTCATCAAAATGTCATTTAATACTCATTTAAAAAGATTGGGTCATATTGCAGTCGACATATAACATGCCTGTAAATTCTGTTATGTTTTATCATAAATTGTGCTATGCTTGTTATTTAGGATTTATTATACTGTATAGTGCCAACAACAACCTGGAAACAACAAAAAGAAAACATGGCAACGTAATTGGTATGGTTAGTCTGAATATTTGAAAACGTAGGCTCACCATGACATGATCCTATCATAGCTCACTGTCTGAAGAAGGTCTGATACCAGGGCATCAGAGTACGAACACATGGGGTGGTCGTGTCATGGGGACTCTCTGCATTCAAGTACGGAGCAGGCGTACAGGCTGCAGCTGGCTCTTTTTCAACTAATGAGACCTAATGAGGTCTGCATTGTTAATGGCCACATGGGATTCAAGGTGCCATTAACAATGCAGACCGACTAAACGCCAAGTGTGGCTACATGCTGCAGCTGAACAAACTAATCCAAACCTCGAGAATATACACTTTATGATTTATCCTCAATATCATATGGCCTTTCAAAACTGCATGTAGCCGTGTGTTACGATACTGGTAGACACGGTTGGAATCCGGTAGCCAGATGGAATAAGCCAGGCACAGTTATGAACTATATACAGTAGTTGTAGTCTGTGGTGCAGCTGGAAGTGTAGATGACGAGGTGATAATCCAGCGAAGAGTAGAAACAATCTGGGAAAGACAGTTCTGAGGAGCCAGGGCCGTTTTAAGACATTGGTGGGCCCAGTGCAAAGATCAAGAGTGGGCCCCCCCCCCCCCTTTCGGGTAAACTTTACAGATTGCAAAATGGCTAACTTTTTTTTCTTAACAAGTCGCATCATTGTGTTTATTATCTCTGTACAGTGACATCGCTGTGTGTATTAGGCTACTTTCACACTGGCGGCAGGCCTGATCCGGCAGGTGAAGGGTGCTGCCGGATCAGGCCTGCCGCAGTGACATGTGTGGAGCAGGAACCGCGCTCCGGCCCCACACATGTCACACAGTACATACATACACATAAACATAAACATACACACACATATAGACAAACAAACACACATACATACTTACATGCTCCCCGGCAGGTCTTCGGACCGTCAGAGGGACAGGACGGCTCACACAGGTCACGATTCCCCACAGCGCCCTCTGCTGGGCGCCTGGTGGAATCGTCATCTGTGCGCGCCGTCCTGTCCCTCTGACGCTCCGAAGACCTGCCGGGAGCATGTAAGTATGTATGTGTGTTTGTATGTCTATATGTGTGTGTATGTTTATGTGTATGTCTGTGTCTGTATGTGTCTATGTGTAGCCGGATCCGTAATGGACTCCATTGAAAGTCAATGGAGGGCGGATCCGGTTACCATTATGGTCACACCAGACGGATCCACCCGAATTGACTTGCATTGGGGGTCATTCCGGATCCGTCTTGGTGCGGATGCCTGGACCGGAGAGCAAACCGCAGCATGCTGCGGTTTGTTCTCCGGTCTGAAGACGGAACGGAATGCTTTCAGGAGCATTCCGTTGTCTTCAGTTCAGTTTTGTCCCCATTGACAATGAATGGGGACAAAACTGAAGCATTTTATTCCGGTATTGAGCCCCTATGACGGAACTCAATACCGGAATTTTAAAACGCTAACGTGTGAAAGTAGCCTTATCCCTGTACGGTGACATCTCTGTGTTTATTATCTCTGTACAGTGACATCGCTGTGTGTATTATCCCTGTACGGTGACATCACTGTGTTTATTATCTCTGTACACTGACATCGCTGTGTGTATTATCCCACTGCAGGAAGAGGTAAGTGGTCTGTCTTTGTGTGTTTGTTTTCTATTTTTCAGGGTCGTGAATGCAAAGGACTACGTCGGATTCGGTGGACTACGTCGGACCAGCTTTTTTTTTTTTTTTCATAAAATGGTCAAACAGGGGTCTGGGGGAGTGTTTATTTCAATAAAATGTTTTATACTTGTGTGTGTGTATTTTTTTTTCCAATACTACAGTTTTAGTAATTACGGCTATCTACAGACGGCCCTGATTACTAATCCTGGGCTTAGTGCTTGCCGGAATGGCAGGCCAGCACTAACCCCAACATCTATTACCTCGGCACCCACCGCCACCAGGGGTGCCGAGAAGAGCCGGGTACCCGCAGGACCGGACCTTCAAAATTGAGGGTCTGGCTCTGGGGCGGCTGCAGGCTGGTACCATTAGGCTGGGAAGGGCCAATAACCGTTTTTTTTTTTAAAAAAATGGCGTGGGGTCCCCCCCTTTTTTCCTTTTCCAGCCAGATACAACCAGCAGCGGCAGCCTGGCACTACCAGGGTGGGAAGGGACACGGTTATTGGCCCTTCCCAGCCTAATGGTACCAGCCTGCAGCCGCCCCAGAGCCAGACCCTCAATTTTGAAGGTCCGGTCCTGCGGGTACCCGGCTCTTCCCGGCACCCCTGGTGGCGGTGGGTGCCGAGGTAATAATGTTGGGGTTAGTGCTGGCCTGCCATACCGGCAAGCACTAAGCCCAGTATTAGTAATCAGGGCCGTCTGTAGATAGCCGTAATTACTAAAACTGTAGTATTGGGAAAAAAAAATACACACACACAAGTATAAAACATTTTATTGAAATAAACACTCCCCCAGACCCCTGTTTGACCATTTTATGAAAAAAAAAAAAAAAAGCTGGTCCGACGTAGTCCACCGAATCCGACGTAGTCCTCTGCATTCACGACCCTGAAAAATAGAAAACAAACACACAAACACAGACCACTTACCTCTTCCTGCAGTGGGATAATACACACAGTGATGTCACAGTACAGGGATAATACACACAGCGATGTCACTGTACAGGGAAAATAAACACAGTGATGTCACAGTACAGAGATAATAAACACAGCGATGTCAGTGTACAGGGATAATAAACACAGTGATGTCACCGTACAGAGATAATAAACACAGTGATGTCACCGTACAGAGATAATAAACACAGTGATGTCACAGTACAGAGATAATAAACACCAGTGATGTCACAGTACAGGGATAATAAACACAGTGATGTCACTGTACAGGGATAATAAACACAGTGATGTCACCGTACAGAGATAATAAACACAGTGATGTCACACTACAGGGATCGGCGTCTCGTGGCCCAATCAGACCTCAGATCAGCGTCTCGTGCCCCCATCAGACCTCAGGTCGGCGTATCGTGCCCCCATCAGACCTCGGGTCAGCGTCTTGAGCCCCCATCAGACCTCAAATAGCGTCTTGTGCCCCCATCAGACCTCAGGTCAGCTTAATGTGCCCCATCAGACCTCAGGTCAGCTCTTGTGCCCCATCAGACCTCAGGTCAGCGTCTTGTGCCCCATCAGACCTCAGGTCAGCGTCTTGTGCCCCATCAGACCTCAGGTCAGCTCTTGTGACCCATCAGACCTCAGATTAGGGTCTTGTGCCCCATCAGACCTCAGATCAGCGTCTTGTGCCCCCATCAGACCTCAGGTCAGCTTATGTGCCCCATCAGCCTCAGGTCAGCTTAATGTGCCCCCATCAGACCTCAGATCGGCTTAATGTGCCCCATCAGACCTCAGGTCAGCTTAATGTGCCCCATCAGACCTCAGGTCAGCTTAATGTGCCCCCATCAGACCTCAGATCGGCTTAATGTGCCCCATCAGACCTCAGGTCAGCTTAATGTGCCCCATCAGACCTCAGGTCAGCCTTAATGTGCCCCATCAGACCTCAGGTCAGCTTAATGTGCCCCATCAGACCTCAGGTCAGCTTAATGTGCCCCATCAGACCTCAGGTCAGCTTAATGTGCCCCATCAGACCTCAGGTCAGCTCTTGTGCCCCCATCAGACCTCAGGTCAGCTTAATGTGCCCATCAGACCTCAGGTCAGCTCTTGTGCCCCCATCAGACATCAGATCAGGGTCTTGTGCCCCATCAGACCTCAGGTCAGCTTAATGTGCCCCCATCAGACCTCAGGTCAGCTCTTGTGCCCCCATCAGACATCAGATCAGAGTCTTGTGCCCCATCAGACCTCAGGTCAGCTTAATGTGCCCCATCAGACCTCAGGTCAGCTCTTGTTCCCCCATCCATCAGACCTCAGGTCAGCCATTTCTGCCCCCATCAGACCTCAGGTCAGCCAAACCACCCCCCCCCTCCCCCCCCGGGGGCCCCAGCCACAAAAAATACTTACAAAAAGCTGCTCCGGTCTTCTTCTCCTTCTCCTGCGCGCGCCTTCTTCTCCTGCAGTGTGTGATCCCGCGAGACCTGTGACCCAGCGCTGGATCTCGCGGGATCACACAGCCAGCCCAGGAGGAAGCGCGCAGCCAGGAGTCGGAGACAAACGCCAGCGGCAGGGTAAGAATCATTAACGCCCCCCCCGCCAGTGTCCTAGAGTCAGGGCCCCATAGGGCAGTACCAGTTGTACTGCCCTATCGGCGGCCCATACCGGCCGGTTGTAAGGGGGGCCCCCCCCACGTGACCTATTGGTGGGCCCGGTGCAGATGCACCATATGCCCTATGAATAAAGCGGCCCTGTGAGGAGCAGGAAATTGGAACAAGTCACAATACTCGAGCAATGATTTAATTGCCTCATGGGTATAAGTAGGCCCAAACAGGAAACAAGATGGCTTTCAATCAGCACACATCGGCCATCTTTGTTAAGAGCAAATCAGTGGTGAAGGTGAAAGTGCAACACAATAGTTCACAGTGAGTGAAACAGCGGCCACTAGTGGTAAATTAGAAAAATAAATCAGGATTCTGACATTATTCCCTCCTTCAGCAGAGACCTCCAGACGATGCTTTGCTCGTTTTTTCTTTATATCTTTGGTGAAATTCCTAAAAGGGGTATTCCCATCTCACAAATGTAGTTTGTATAGTTAGATATAGCCATACCAATATTATTACTAATAGAATGTATTTATGTAAAATGCACCGTTTAAAAGATTTGCCTTTTTGTATAGGCATTGTCCCACACACATCAGTCAGTCAGTTGCCCCTAGTTACGGCCACCGCGACCATGTAGTAGTGGTGGCCGGCTTGCTCTTGTTCAATCCCGCTCTGAGGTAACCACTGAATTGTGAATGCAGATTGCATGAACATGCGGGGAGATATCTTAGGGTTGTAGCATTTTTGTCTGCGCTTCCAAAATGCAGAGAAACGGATCATGTTCCAAGATCAATTCATCTCTATGGAGCAGGATCCGTTTATAAAGTCTGCATTTTGGACGGATCCTGACCATTGTGTTTTGGACTGGTAGCGTCCAAAACACAGATGTGAAAGTACCCTAAGATGTGTCTCCGCATGCTCATTCAATGTGCGTTCACAATACAGCAGTTTCCTCCAATCGGGTTTGAACAAGAGCAAGCTGACCACCACTACTACAAGGCCGCAGTGGCCGTAACTAGGGGCAATAGCCTGACTGATGTGTGTGGGACAATGCCTATACAAATAGGCAAATCTTCTAAATGGTACATTTTATATAATTGCATTCTATTAGTAATAATATTGGTATGGCTATATCTAACTATACAAACTACATTTGTGAGATGGGAATATCCCTTTAAGCAGTCGGGGAGCATTGATATTGTTTACAGGTTCCCATGAATTGTCCTCGGGGCCATACCCCTGACATTTTATTAGGTATTGTAGACAATTTCTGAAAATTCTAGTATCCATGATCTTTTCAACAGTGTAATGTTCTTGTCCATCCACTTTAACTAGATGGGGGGGGGGAGCAGGTTACTTCCCGGAAATGGATTTGAAACAACAGGTTTCAGAAGCGATACATGGAATACAGGATATACCCTCATTGTCTTGGGAATTTTTAGGTGAAAAACTACTGCATTTACTTGTCTGATAACCTTGAAAGGCCCAATACATTTTTGACCTAGTTTTGCTGAAGGTACATGAAGTTTCAAATTCTTCGTAGAAAGCCATTCCTCATCTCCCACCTTGAAAATTGATGAAGGTCTGCGGGATGACTGCATTGACTAGTGGCACTGGTCCAGAAGAAACGGATTCATTCTCAGATAGGTCATGATCCGCTATAACCGCCACTGACTTGTGTTGACGACTTGGACAATTAATGACAAAGTGATCAAGTTTACCACAATAAAAGTGTTGATTTTCATGAAATCTGCGTTCCCTTCTATTGGCACTTTCACGTTTTTGTATGTTGTCCATCTGCATAGCTGCAGCATCAGATTCAGAGTATTTCTTAGTTTCAAAGTCTCTAGAGGAAGAGGATGGAACAGATAAGTACCTATTGTTACAAAGTCAGGTAGAACTCCACTTTTCTTGTCTACGCTCAGACAGTTGAGTATCAATACGAACACAATGATGTACAAAATCATCAAAATTTGTGGGAGCATCAGCATGTGCTAATTCATCTTTAAGTGCATTAGATAGTCCATTCTTGAAAAATGTTAATTTTGCAGCATTATTCCATTCAGTGTCCATTCAGTGTCACCTTCTGAATTCTGTGGCATATTCGGCAAATGAGCGCCTGCCCTGACGTAGAGCCAATAATGTTGCTTCTGCTGTTGAGAACAGAAAGCAAAATTGGAGTGAGACACAAAAGGAGGGGAATGAAAAAATAGGAAGGGAATAGTGGTGGAATAGAAAGACAAGTGGTGATAGGGGATAAGGAAGGGCGCCAACGGAACACCTAAAAGAGTGACTCAGAAATCAGGAAGATTTTGAGATGATAGGATGGAAACCTAGAACCAAAAGAATGGCATGGACTCACCAGGAATGGTGGACTGTATGTCTGAACAATAAAATCAAGCAAAATCCGATAAATCCAAAAGCAGGGTCCGGTACACAGACAGGCAGAAACTCTAAAAACACCTTCATACTAGGAACTAGACAAGCTAGTGACCAAAAGTTGCTAAGGCGCCTTCCTGGGGCAAGAAGCGCCTTTTAACAATTCCTGAAATCCAGCCATAGACTGGGGAGATAGAGGGCGTGTACATGCTGCGTCACAAGAGAGGAGAGACACACCCATGCAAGCCCTAACAAACAGTACAAGACTCAAGCAGGAAGTAAACTCTGGCATGGAGCACAGGTACGACAATTAAGCTACCTGCTGCCCATGCTTGTCAGCATGGCGCATGGCAGCAGAAGGGAAAGAGGGAACCTGGCACCCATGCCTGCGGTTCCACTGGGCTAACATGAATGTAGGCAGCTCTGGCAGAAGACATGCCTGGGCTCCTATAACAGTTATAAAAGCTCCGCTAGGCACTTTGAGGCCTCATTTACATACCAATCTAAGTTATTTTTCTGCAGTTCAGAAATACAGATCATATTAGCAAATGTATGTTTTTATTGTGTTAGGCAGCACTATATAGCCTTGGCTTGGGTTACATATAGTAAGATTAACTGACAGATTCCCTTTAAATTTGGGATACAGCCAAGAAATCTACTGTGCATAAATAAAATTAGCTCTAGAAATTGTCTAATACAGTGCTTTCACAGAAATTAGTCATTGTATTATCCTACATATTTTTGTTTGACTGAAAATCCTGCCCGCTAAAAATCATTTACACTGACCACTTCTCTTCCAAATGTATTAGGACCAGGCTGCGTTAAAATACAGTGCCACTTTCAAATAATGGCTGTTAATTCTGCGGCGCTCCATAGAGCAATGGAATTCCTATTGATTTAAGAATAGATTTGCACTCAGACTAAAATGAGTTCATCACAGATAACAATATTACAAAATGAATAATGATTAGATACTTATTATTGCTGCCAAAAGAAGAACAGCAAACAATGAATGTATTATGTTATATGTTCGATAATGTTTGGACGGCCTCACGCGCTGTCTCCATTTTTTTTTTTTTCTTAATGTTGATAAAGTTCTTATGTAGAACTCAAAAATAACATAAGGGACTGGATTATGATATATTTGACCTTGCTTTATTTGGTGGAGTGTGATTATCAACTATTATTATTATTAATAATAATAATAATAATAATAATAATAATAATAATAATAATGTGCATTATCAATATATCAATATGTACAAATAAGATGCCAGCTTCTGTATGCCTAGTGGATACTAAATTCTACATATTTAGATAGTAATACGTTCCAACGTAATACTGGCATTAAATGAACATTACCACCATACTATAAACTACGACATAATACTTGGTGGAAATGCAAATTTAGGATGGTAAAAGGGTACATGGTAACTTCCCTGCTGGTCTACAGTAGTGAAGTGATTAAAGAGGATCTGTCACCATGAAATGCAGGGCAATCTACAGGCAGCATGTTATAGAGCAGGAGGAGCTGAGCAGATTGATATATAGTTATAAAGATATAAAGATTCATCAAAACTTGTAATTTATACATTTATATCTCTTATATCTCTAAGTACCAAGAGTTCATCTTATCAGTAATTAACAGCTATCTCTGTATACACACTAAAGGTCCCTTTACATTGACAGATGAGGCTAAGGCTACTTTCACACTAGCGGCAGCACAGATCCGGCAGGTGAAGGGTGCCGCCGGATCCGTGCTGCCGCAGGGACATATCTGGGGCCGAAAACGCGCTCCGGCCCCACACATGTCACAGTACATACACACAGACACACACACAGACATATACACATACAAATACACATACATACTTACATGCTCCTGGCAGGTCTCCACAGTGCAGGAGGAGCAGGACGGTGCGCACGTAAGACGATTCTCCACAGCGCCCTCTGCTGGGCGCCGGGTGAAATCATCCTATGTGTGCGCCGTCCTGCTCCTCCTGTGCTGTGGAGACCTGCCGGGAGCATGTAAGTATGTATGTGTATTTGTATGTGTATATGTCTGTGTATGTTTATGTGTATGTCTGTATGTACAGTACAGACCAAAAGTTTGGACACACCTTCTCATTTATTTATCAACAGGACAATGACCCCAAACACACCTCCAGGCTGTGTAAGGGAGAGTGATGGGGTGCTACGCCAGATGACCTGGCCTCCACAGTCACCAGACCTGAACCCAATCGAGATGGTTTGGGGTGAGCTGGACCACAGAGTGAAGGCAAAAGGGCCAACAAGTGCTAAGCATCTCTGGGAACGCCTTCAAGACTGTTGGAATACCATTTCAGGTGACTACCTCTTGAAGCTCATCAAGAGAATGCCAAGAGTGTGCAAACAGTAATCAAAGCAAAAGGTAGCTACTTTGAAGAACCTAGAATATAAGACATATTTTCAGTTGTTTCACACTTTTTTGTTAAGTACAAAATTCCACATGTGTTAATTCATAGTTTTGATGCCTTCAGTGTGAATCTACAATTTTCATAGTCATGAAAATACAGAAAACTCTTTGAATGAGAAGGTGTGTCCAAACTTTTGGTCTGTACTGTATTTATGTCTGTATGTATGTGTGCAGGTGACGGATCCGTCATGAACTCCATTGAAAGTCAATGGAGGACGGATCAGTTCACCATTGTGTCACACCAAACGGATCCGTCCCCAATGACTCTCATTGGGGGTCATGACGGATCCATCTTGGTGCGGATGCCTGGACCGGAGAGCAAACCGCAGCATGCTGCGGTTTGTTCTTCGGTCTGAAGGCGGAACAGAATGCTTTTAGGAGCATTCCGTTGTCTTCAGTTCAGTTTTGTCCCCATTGACAATGAATAGGGGCAAAACTGAAGCATTTTATTCCGGTATTAAGCCCCTATGACGGAACTCAATACCAGAATTATAAAACGCTAGTGTGAAAGTAGCCTAACAAAGCATTTCCTCCTGACAATTGCCTGCTCATCAGTGAAGAAGACCACTGCTATTACATGCAGCAATATCCTCCATAGTATGGAGGGGAACGATATAATGCCATCGTTCGTTCTCATACAGAATCGTTTGCTGGAAGCAGATTGCTGTTTAGATGGCATGATCTGCAGCCGACAAAGGATCAGCTATCAGTGACTGACAGCGATCTCTGTATACACACTTACACAGAGAATGCTATGAATCATTTATCTCTCCCGTGTAGAATTGTGTAAATTATAAGTTTTACTGGATGATTACCCATAAAACAATATATCAATCTGCTCAGTTTCTCCTGCTCTATAACATGCTGCCTGTGGATTGCACCGCATTTTGTGGTGACAGGTCCTCTTTAAGTCTGCATTTGCTGTTTTCTTTTGCCTGTGATTTTGTCCCGGATCCTATTAGTTCTGTGTGTTCCAAACAGTGCAGCATTTCTATTGGACCTTCCTGTGTATTGACCTTAGCTAGTTTCTGGATTAACCCCTTGTCAATTAAGTTTAATCGGCAATGCAGTAGGCCCTGGTGGCCACCTAGGGGTAGCATTAGATCTAATAACCGGAGTGGTGAAAACAGATACGTAGAGGATGTAGGGTTTGATGGCAGTGGTCTGTATGATGACCCTACAATCTTACCCCTCTTTCTTCACACCCTGTGTACAACTGAACTCAGAAAAAGCAGATATTTAAATATATAAATTACAAGTTTTATTGAATTTTTCCCCACAAAACTATATATCAATCTGTTTGGCTTGTTCTGCTATATTACATGCTGCCTGTAGATTTCACTGAATTTTAATTTCCAAATTCTGTTTTCATTTTCTCATTATGGGTATTGAGTGCAGATTGATCAGGGAAAACTTTATTTTTTTTAATTTTAGCACAAGGCTGCAACATAATATAATATGAAAAAAGTGAAAGGGTCTGAAGATTTTCTGAATTGACTGTATATGGATTCAGTGTGAATATGTTTGGGCTTGCATCCTCTGTATAACATATTAATCTCTTAATAATGTCTATTTATCTCAGTATTCTATCTCACTGTATGTGTACTCTGTGTAATTGTGCTCATGAGACTCAGCCTGCCAATCTGTGCTCTAATACAGATATTTTCAAACCGAGAAAGGGGGATATATTAGGGGGGCCAGACTTATGTTGTACTCTGAGGCCCAGGGGCCTTTAGCTACATCACTGGATTGTAAAAAATGTATAATCTAAATTAGAGAAAAGCAATTCTCCTCAGAACCAAAAGTCATTCAAGGACAGCATTAAAACTATTACATCAATTTATTAAGATACAAATAATGGTTATATATTGAAGACAAGCAGACAATTATTTCTATCGAGCACAGACATTATCTTGTATGAAAATCACAATAAGATATTGTTTTATTTTTAGAATAAAAGAGCATGCACATATGCAAAAATCTATTACCACTAAAACATAATAAAAATAATAAAAACTAATAAAACATAACACTAATACATGGGTTAATATTATTAGCTGTTCTTGCTATGACCTGTAAGAGAGAGAGAATGGCAGGGCAAGGAGAATGTGGATACAGTTAATAGTTGCACTCCTCTGGTGATCCATGGCATAAAAACAAAAATTGCCAAAAAATAACAGGGGTGGGGTTAATGTCGCATTTAAGTCTTTGTAGCTAGTGAGTAAGGAGGCTAGGGAACTGGGTGCATTTCCTTTAAAAATAGGTGATGCAAAACAACTAAATAATGCTGTATCATATAATTTTGGCATCATTAGCTAGGGTAGTTAATGGGGGAATAAAAGGAGGAGCTGCTAACCATCTTGGGGTAAGAGTGCTGGAGGGCCCTTTGGGGAAAAGACCCCTGTGCAGTTGCCCAGTTTGAATCCCCTAATGATGACCCAGGCTCTAAGGGTGGTCATTCAAGTTTATAGATTTCTCCATTCCATTAACAGCTGTGTTTGCTTTTTCCTATTTGGGAGGGGATTATGTTATACATATAGGACTGTATGTTGGAGGCAGCTGTGGGAGGGAGTGATGTTATTTACATGGGACTGTATGTCAGAGGGCCTAGGGGAGGCAGTGATGTTATTTACATGGGACTGTATATTGATGGCGGCTGTGGGAGGGAGTCATGTTATTTACATGGGACTGTATGTTACAGGGGTCTGAGGGATGGAGTCATGTTATTTACATGGGACTGTACAGTGGGGAAAAAAGTATTTAGTCAGACACCAATTGTGCAAGTTCTCCCACTTAAAAAGATGAGAGAGGCCTGTAATTGACATCATAGGTAGACCTCAACTATGGGAGACAAAATGAGAAAACAAATCCAGAAAATCACATTGTCTGATTTTTTTAAGAATTTATTTGCAAAGTATGGTGTAAAATAAGTATTTGGTCAATAACAAAAGTTCATCTCAATACTTTGTTATATATCGTTTGTTGGCAATGACAGAGGTCAAACATTTTCTGTAAGTCTTCATAAGGTTGGCACACACTGTTGCTGGTATGTTGGTCCATTCCTCCATGCAGATCTCCTCTAGAACAGTGATGTTTTGGGGCTGTCGCTGGGCAACACAGACTTTCAACTCCCTCCAAAGGTTTTCTATGGGGTTGAGATCTGGAGACTGGCTAGGCCACTCCAGGACATTGAAATGCTTCTTACGAAGCCACTCCTTCGTTGCCCTGGTGGTGTGCTTGGGATTGTTGTCATGCTGAAAGACCAAGCCACGTTTCATCTTCAATACCCTTGCTGATGGAAGGAGGTTTGCACTCAAAATCTCATAATACATGGCCCCATTTATTCTTTCATGTACACGGATCAGTCGTCCTGGTCCCTTTGCAGAGAAACAGCCCCAAAGCATGATGTTGCCACCCCCATGCTTCACAGTAGGTATGGTGTTCTTTGGATGCAACTCAGCATTCACTCTCCTCCAAACACGATAAGTTGTGTTTCTACCAAACAGTTCTACTTTGGTTTCATCTGACCATATGACATTCTCCCAATACTCTTCTGGAACTTCCAAATGCTCTCTAGCAAACTTCAGACGGGCCCTGATATGTATTGGCTTAAGCAGGGGAACACATCTGGCACTGCAGGATCTGAGTCCCTGGCGGCGTAGTGTGTTACTGACGGTAGCCTTTGTTACGTTGGTCCCAGCTTTCTGCAGGTCATTCACTAGGTCCCCCCCGTTTGGTTCTGGGATTTTTGCTCACAGTTCTTGTGATCATTTTGACCCCACGGGGTGACATCTTGCGTGGAGCCCCTGATCGAGGGAGATTATCAGTGGTCTTGTATGTCTTCCGTTTTCTAATTATTAAGAGATAGTAGGAATCAGATCACATTCAGTGGCGCTGTATAAGGACTTCTCTACATCACAATATTCAATGAAGAGGTAGAGGTTTATTATAATGATATCAACGCGTTTCGGGGGATTCGGTCCCCCTTTGTCAGGACAATATACATTGAAACAGTGTAAGACAGGTTTAAAAAGGTGCTCTTGGCGCCAAAAGTAGTAGGGGAGGAGATAAAACCAGGGGGTGTGCACTTGAATGAGTGGCACCTCATTTCCATTTGTAAGCATAATTATTGTTGTTCACATAGTATCGCTTGTATACGGAAATCAAAAGGATAAAAGAACAGAAATTGTACATTATAAACATATATCAAGACTGAGATGTCACAGTGTTGAATATGCCTATTAGTATGGATGTGTTTTCAGATAATCTTGGTAACATGAATATTTCACCCACTTTATATCATAAAATGGCTTTTGTTGCTTGTAATGTGAGTCCTCATGTCTATGTACATCATCACACCTGGTAAAGGAGTATTTTTATAGATATAGGATACTCACAAAACATAATGCTCATATTCCCATGTTACAGTCCGGGGAAAGTCTCGCGATATCACGCGAGTAACGGGATTTCGTAGCGGAAGCCGCTAGTATTAGAGTCTGTATGTGCTGGTGATGGGACCGTTTCTGTGTTATCGGCGTGTGGAGTATATCGAAGGAAATTATCTACATTAAGGTTGCCAAATTTTCGCATATACCACGCTTATTGAATGTGTCCAAAAATTACGTTAGATTATATAGATATGCTCTAGCAGGGATTAGATGGTTCTAAAAGCTGAATGGACATCTACTCTCAGGGACGACACCACATTATGATGTTATTTCATACAAATCACTATAAGGAGCTAGATAATTATATCGATGGAGTGAATATTGTATGATCAGTACAAACTCCATTGCGACCCCATCTATAAAGGCTTATGTGGTTGTATAGGCTAGGCGAACATTTTATCTGAAGGATCATTTATAGTACTGTTTCGGATATTTCGTTTAGACCAAATGGGGCTATGGTATTTAATTGATAAATAATACTTGAGGCTTTTTTGTAATAAATCAAAGCGCTTATATGGGTTGTATCGAATGAAATCTATTGGTGTGATTTTTATTGGATGTTTCTGTTTGTCTTCAGTAAGTGAGCAATGTCTCGATAGACTATGCTTGGTGTATAGTCGTTGGATATTATAACGGTGCTTTGTATGAAATAACATCATAATGTGGTGTCGTCCCTATATAATCTACAGTAATATTTGGACACATTCAATAAGCGTGGTATATGCGAAAATTTGGCAACCTTAATGTAGATAATTTCCTTCGATATACTCCACACGCCGATAACACAGAAACGGTCCCATCACCAGCACATACAGACTCCAATACTAGCGGCTTCCGCTACGAAATCCCGTTACTTGCGTGATATCGCAAGACTTCCCCCGGACTGTAACGTGGGAATATGAGCATTATGTTTTGTGAGTATCCTATATCTATAAAAATATTCCTTTACCAGGAGGTGTGATGATGTACATAGACATGAGGACTCATGTTACAAGCAACAAAAGCCATTTTATGATATAAAGTGGGTGAAATATTCATGTTACCAAGATTATCTGAAAACACATCCATACTAATAGGCATATTCAACACTGTGACATCTCAGTCTTGATACATGCTTATAATGTACAATTTCTGTTCTTTTATCCTTTTGATTTCCGTATACAAGCGATACTATGTGAACAACAATATTTATGTTTACAAATGAAAATGAGGTGCCACTCATTCAAGTGCACACCCCCTGGTTTTATCTCCTCCCCTACTACTTTTGGCGCCAAGAGCACCTTTTTAAACCTGTCTTACACTGTTTCAATGTATATTGTCCTGACGAAGGGGGACCGAATCCCCCGAAACGCGTTGACATCATTATAATAAACCTCTACCTCTTTATCGAATATTGTGATGTAGAGAAGTCCTTATATAGCGCCACTGAATGTGATCTGATTCCTACTATCTCTTGCTACTTTCTGGCACCGGACGCCGAACTCCAGTGTGTATGTGTGGACCATGGCTGCAGCAAAAGGAACTACTATCCGTTCAGCTGGTCGGTTTACAATAACCAGCCGAGCCTTCAATAGTAGTTGTGACTTTTCACAACTACATTGGGTAAGCATATATTTTTATTCTCTACCCTTATTCTTCCATTTGATACTGCACATGTGGCGCGCACCTGTTCTTTTTGTTTTTACACGTTTTCTAATTATTGCTCCCACAGTTGATTTCTTCACATCAAGCTGCTTGCCTATTGCAGATTCAATCTTCCCAGCCTGGTGCAGGTCTACAATTTTGTTTCTGGTGTCCTTCGACAGCTCTTCGGTCTTCACTATAGTGGAGTTTGGAGTGTGACTGTTTGAGATTGTGGACAGGTGTTTTTTATACTGATAACAAGTTCAAACAGGTGCCATTACTACAGGTAATGAGTGGAGGACAGAGGAGTCTCGTAAAGAAGAAGTTACAGGTCTGTGAGAGCCAGAAATTTTGCTTATTTTTTTTTAATTAAAATTATTCCTTTTTGATGGCAAATGCCTTCTTCTCTGTATTCTGATCCATAACCTGGTGGCCTCCATGTCAAGTGATTCATAAGCGACAAATCACAAAAGTTTTGGATTCATCAAAATTACATTTTTGGGAGATTCGTAAAGAATTTGATTCATGTAGAATGAATACGCTTATCTTTAGTGACGTATCATGTGAATAAACCATTGATTTAAAGATTGTAGAAAATTACTTTAAAGATGGGCCAAATATGGGCTGGTATTTTAATGGGTTTCAACCACAAAAAGACCATGCAGTGTAAATATACCTAGTTTATTACCTCTTTTTTCCTATCTTTTTCCGTGTACACAGCACTCAGTTGCAGTTGTGTATGGCACAATGGTCAGGGTTGCCAACCATCCAGAAATTCCTGGACAATATGTACAAATAAAATACGTTTTTTGAGTGTCTGTGAAGAAAAAATGTCCATAATTTTTTGAGACTTGTGATACTTGAGCAGATAATTGTGATTCTAATTTTCATGATTTGTAGCTCACACTAATTTCTAGTAATTTAACAGTATATTGAGTTATAGACATGTAACACTTAAACATTTTATCATTGATTATGGTTTTCCAATTTGACTGTAAAAAAAAAAAAAATTCAGGTTGACAACTCTGATAGAGGCAGCAACATTACCAATGAGTCACGTGATCTTCAGTTTCCCTCTCAATGGCAGATGAGCTCTCTGTGCACTGTAAAAAATAAATATTTACTTTGAATGTACTGTACCTTTAGTTCTTTTATGATGGAAACTAGAATATGAAAAATTAGTAAAATTATGTAAAACTATATATATTATATATCAGAATGACTTTTAAAGGGATTACCATTAAACAAGGAGATAACTACAGCAGTCACTCCAGGAGATAACTACACCAGTGCAGAGGGGCTGTAAAGCAGCTTAGTGCAGAGAGTAATTCCCAGAAAACTCCACCTGCAATGCACTTGCAGGAGCAGAATCTGGTAGAATGAAAGTTCATATTCAGATTATTCCTGGTAATAAAAGCTCCACAAAATATATGTTTGTTGTGCTCTCCCCAGGCCATATCTAGAACTGTCAGCAGTTTAGCATGGTAAAAACATAAGAGACTCCCCTTAACACTTTATTACATTTATGAATTTGAAAACTTTCCAGTAATAAAACAAAAAGCACCACAAAAATGGTGTAAAACAGCCCTGTAAGTCACAAGAAAAACATCAAAGATTTTTTTGGGTATTCCAATAAAAAGACCCAGCGGAGACTGCCTGTGCCATAATGCCAGCAGCCGGGCAGCAGCAAGGTGGAAGAATGATTGCAGAAGCAAGGTGAGTATTTTGTTCTTTTTTATTTTATTTTTTTTGGTTTATGGACACTACTGGGGGCACTATTTGCAAAGAGGCACTACTGGGGGGCCACTACTGGGGGGACTATATTTAAAGAGGCCACAATTTGGGGGCAGTTTATGTAAAGAGGGCCCTACTGGGGGTTTATATGTAAGGAAGCCACAGCTGGGGGACATTATATGTATAGAGACCACTACTGAGGAGCATTATATGTAAAGAGGCAACTACTGAGGGGCATTGTATGTAAAGAGGGCACTACTCGGGGGCTTTATATGTACATAGGGCAGTACTACTGGGGCATTATATTTACTGGGGAGTAGACGGGGATGATTACCAAATAGGGGCATAAAAAGAGGCATTAATACTAAATATTACTAAGTTGAATTATGCAGAAAGAAGTTGGGGTCAGAAGATGTCATCTGTCGGGATCTATGTAGGACTGAGGAAAAAAAGGACTCCAGCCAGAGACATCACCTGTAAGTCTCTAAGTGGGAACCTAAATGGGATTATTAATGACTGGGTCATGGTGTTGGCCTTTATAAAGAATTATTATTGGCAATCAGGGGCGTATATAGAAATTATTGGGCCCCTTAGCAAGAATCTGAATTGGGTCCCCTAACTCCACCCAGTACCCACCCCTGGCCAATCCCACCTCATGCCCTGGCTCCTCTCCTGTCACATCCCCATTTGCTGTAAAGGGAACGCTGTAGGAACAAAACCCGTAATACGGTGGAGGAATTGCATTTTTTTTCCAATTTGGAGCGTTGACTGCAGTCCTATGTAAAACCACAGATAACACTAGTGTGGATCATGTGGTAGTGTTACCTACGTCCTTAGTGTGCCTCCCTGTTCCTCTCCCAGCGACACACACACAAGGACAGTAACACACACAGGGACAGGGACACACAGGGACAGGGACACACAGGGACAGAGACACACAGGGACAGGGACACACACACAGGGACAGCAACACACACAGGGACATACACAGGGACAGCAGGACACACAGGGACAGATACACACACAGGGACAGGACACACACACAAAGGGGCACACACATGGACAGCAACACACACAGAGACACACAGTGAGAGGGACAGGCACACACAGGGACAGGCACACACACACACAGGGCATAGGGACACACACAGGGACAGAGACAAACACAGGGACACAAAGGGACAGACACATAGGGACAGACAGACACACAGTGACAGGGACACACACATGGAAAGACACACACAGCTAAGCCTCACCAAACTCCAGCATGGCTCCCTACTTTCTGTACAGCAACACAGCTCTCTGCTCCACTAGCTCCACCCCCGTTGGTCACATGGGCAAATGAGGTCAGAAAGGTCCTTTAGCCCACTAAGAATTACTATCAAACCCCGGACTGCAGGGGTGAGCAGACCTGCAGAGGGGGAGGGGGGCAGGGTTGGGAGTGCTGAGCATAACGGAACACAAGTGTGCTGGCCGCAGGCCACCTCAAGCGCCATATTAACTAATTAATTATTAATAAATTGACTGAGTATATGTAGGGGGGCAGGGCCTTCTATGCTCTCCGGGCCCCCCTGTGCCGTGGGCCCCATAGCAGCTGTGTGCTCTGCCTATATTGGCAGTACGCCACTGTTGGCAATGTTGGCCATATTATATCGAGTTAAATGCGTGATTAACCTCCGCTACTTTGCCCATCCCAACACTCACCCTCAACCTGGTCCACGGAAAAAATGTCTTGCATGAAACTGGTCCCTGGTGCAAAAAAGGTTGGGGACCACTGGTTTATACGACATCAGTTAGAACCTACATACGGGTTTATCACATAGAAGCATGTTGCGTGACTTCATCATGTTGTGGAAAGCCCGCGATCTTTCAAGTGATTACTTCTTGATAATCGAACGTTCTCCTTGGATATTCACATTAGCATAAAAAAACCATAGATCGTGTTTATAATTCTTACAAGACAAGGGAGGTGGAGCAGGATTTTATAGCTAGTTTTCTCAGGAACAGGATACCTGTTAATTCAGGTGAAATGACATTTATTTTGATTGTGCAGTCAATATTAGATCTATGAGCTTGAACACAAAGGTGCTTTTTAAAGGTACACATACAGTGCCTTGCGAAAGTATTCAGCCCCCTGGAACTTTTCAACCTTTTGCCACATTTCAGGCTTCAAACAAAAAGATATAACATTTTAGAGCGTTTGTGAACAGCAGTTTTCAGCTCTTTCCTCATATTCTCAATTGGATTCAGGTCTGGACTTTTACTTGGCCATTCTAAGACCTGGATACGTTTATTTTTGAACCATTCCATTGTATGGAAGGTCTTCAAAACTAATTTTACAAACTTTGTTAACCGTTTATGTATTCCACAAGATTTAAAAAAAAAAAAGGAAATGACATTTCAAAATTTCACTTTTTTGCAGATTTTCCATTTTAATCCATTTTTCCTGTAACACATCATGGGTTAATAGCAAAAAAAACCTCAAACTATTACCCTGATTCTGTGATTTACAGAAACACCCCACATGTGAAACTACTGTATGGGTGCATGGCCAAGCGCAGAAGGAAAGGTGAGCCAGATGGTTTTTGGAGGGCGAATTTTGCTGGACTGGTTTTTAGACACCATATCCCATTTGAAGCCCCCCCGATGCACCCCTACAGTAGAAACAACCAAAAAGTGCCCATATTTTGGAAACTAAGGGATAAGGTAACAGTGTTATTGATACTATTTTGGGGTACATATGATTTTTGATCACTTTATATTACACTTTTTGTTAGGCAAGGTAAACAAAAATGGCTGTTCTGGCTCAGTTTTTATTTTTTTCTGGTTTTTATTTTTTTCTGGCTCAGTTTTTAGCACTAATGTGATATTTTTGTAGAGCAAGTTGTTACGGACGTGGCGATACCTAACATGGTAGGGGTCTCAGGTAGGGGCTCATTTTTTGCGGGAAGAGGTTAGATTGGTACTATTTTGAGGGGTATATGCCTTTTTGATTGCTTGGTATTACACTTTTTGTGATGTAAAGTGACAAAAAATGGCTTTTTTGACCCTGTTTTTATTTTAGTTTTTTTTACTGTGTTCACCTGAGTGGTTAACTAATGTGATATTTTTGTAGAGCAGGTTGTTACGGACGTGGCAATACCTAACATGTATAGTTTTTTTTATTTATTTAAGTTTTACACAATAATATAATTTTTGAACCAAAAAAAAAATCATGTTTTAGTGTCTCCATTGTCTGAGAGCTGTAGTTTTTTTTTATTTTTTGGGAAATTGTCTCAGGCAGGGGTTCATTTTGTGCGGGAAGAGGTGATGGTTAGATTGGTACTAGTTTGAGGGGCATACGCCTTTTTGATCACTTGGTATTACACTTTTTATGATGTAACGTGACAAAAAATGGCTCTGTTTTTATTTTTTATTTTTTTTACGGTGTTCACCTGAGGGGTTGGGTCATGTGATATTTTTATAGAGCGGGTTTTTACGGACACGGCGATACCTAATATGTTAAGTTATTTTATTTTCTTCATTTTTAATCAATTAAAATGTGCTTATATGGGGAAAAATTGGATTTTTTTAAACTTTTTTTAAAGTTTTTTTTAACTTTTTGATTTTTTTTACACTTTTTTGACTCAGACCCACTTGGTTCTTGAAGATCCAGTGGGTCTGGTGTTTTACAATACACTGCAGTACACTGTATAGTGTACTGCAGTGTATTTTCATTCATAGTAAGCCTGTTCAGGCTCCTGCCTTTAGCAGGAGCTTGATCAGGCTTACCTCTACCATGGCAAGCCGGACGAAAGCGTCCGGTTGCCATGGTAACCATTGGGACGCTGCCACAGCAGAGCAGCGTCCCGATGGGAGCTCCCTCCCTCTCTCCTCCCCACACCATCGGTGCGCTGCCAGAGCACCGCAGCGCCCGATGGGAGAGGGAGCTCCCTCCCTGTTAACCCTTTCCATACTGTGGACCCTACGGACCGCGGCATGGAAGGGGTTAAACGGCCGACATTGCTGCCATCCTGAAAAGGGGGGGGACAAGTTAAAAATAATAATCTGGGAAAGGAGGGGGGGATCTGCACAACATTTAGAAGGATCAGATCCTTTCAGCCAGCACGCGTATACTGTGATTGGCTAGTCTGAACAGACTAGCCAATCACAGTGATCGCTGGCCCGGGACAGCCCCCATTGGTCCCGGGCTGGTTAGCTGAGACCCCTGGCTGTAAGTAACAGCCGGGGTCTCAGTGCTGTCACCATGTCAGCAGACATGGTGACAGTTTAATGCCATGACGTGTATACTCGTCATGGAGCGCTAAATAGCAGTGCTCCATGACGAGTATACACGTCATCGGGCGGGAAGGGGTTAAAGCTTGGGAAATCTTTTGGTATCCAAATCCGGCTTTAAACTTCTCCACAACAGTATCACGGACCTGCCTGGTGTGTTCCTTGGTCTTCATGATGCAGAACCCTGAGACTATCACAGAGCAGGTGCATTTATACGGAGACTTGATTACACACAGGTGGATTCTATTTATCTTCATCAGTCATTTAGGACAACATTGCATCATTCAGAGATCCTCAATGAACTTCTGGAGGGAGTTTTCTGAACTGAAAGTAAATGGGCCAAATAATTTTGCACGCCCAACTTTTCAGTTTTATTATTACAAAAAAAGTTTAAATGATCCAATAAATTTTGTTCCATATTCACAATTGTGACCCACTTGTTGTTGATTCTTCACCAAAAATTTAAAATGTTATATCTTTTTGTTTAAAGCCTGAAATGTGGCAAAAGGTTGAAAAGTTCCAGGGGGCCGAATACTTTCGCAAGGCACTGTACAAGCTGTCGTTGAGCCACTTCAACCGCATGTGGATTTTCGCCAGCTGACATAACTTCACTGCAAGTGTGGATGAAGAACATAAAAACCATGGGCTTCACCTGTGCTTGCAGTGAAACCACAGCAATTAGCATAATACAAATGTGGTTATAGCCACAATGTATATGGGCTCTTTCACATGGACCAATAGAATGGGCAGTGAATGGCAACACATGTTCCCATGAATGTTATTTTGTTAACTATTAAACTAGGTCATCAGTATCTGATCGGTGGGGGGCCGACACCCGGGACCCCCGCCGATCAGCTGTTTGAGAAGGCACTGGCACTCCCTTGAGCGCCAATGCCTTCTCTCAGCTTTTCCTAGGCCAGTGACGCCACGTTCATCAGTCACATGGCCTAGGAGCAGCTCAGCCCTATTCAAGTGATACCAAGCACAGCCGCTGTACAATGTACAGCGCAGTGCTTGGTGAGCTGAGAGAAGGCCTCGGTGCTCACAGGAGCACTGGTACCTTCTCAAACAGCTGAACGGCAGGGGTCTCGGTGTCGGACCCCAACCGATCAGATACTGATGACCTATTTTGAGGATAGGTCATCAGTAGTTAACTCCCGGAAAACCCATTTAATTTATATCTCCTTTCAGGTTGGTATCTAGATAGTATTTTTCATATGACCACAATGGCTAAATTGTGATTTTAAAAGGGCAATATTTTAAAAACCTCAGGATTCCCTTTTTTCTGTAGGCTTATGCTTCCTTTCCGTGCTTATGCTTCCTTTCCTTTCGCTTTCCTGATGCCCATGTTTTAGTGAATTCTTGCATCCCCCTCCCCCATGAACTAACAGTTCTGCAGAACTTTTTATTCAAAATAGAAACGTGTATGTATGAGTTCATAATTGAGTATCAATTTATACATCCCTCTCATCAATATGTACCTACCCAGGTTGACATTGTCAACACTGATTGGACAGTGTATAACTGTGTAGGGACAAACTGCACGACAATGGGGTCAATTTGTTTATACACCTCCAGAAGCAATAAGAGACCATGGAGAGCTCTTAGAAAAGATGCTACAAGTAATTGTAATTGCATGCAAAATTTTTATTAATATAATTAGCTTTGAGCGAATTGAAGCATCCAAAGCGGAATTCAATCTAAAGTTTAGAAAATATTCAATTCGCTGTGAAGCTGAGTTTCCTTGTGCTTTGTGGTAACGAATTAGATTTTTTCTAAACTGGCTGCTGCACATGTTACAAGGTGAAAGTAAGAAGCCCAGGAACTCGATATGACCCATAATGCCATGCAGCTAGCCAGTCACAGCCCTATAAAGAGCCTCATCCTGCGCAGTCTCACTTTTATTTCATTTCACAATGAGTCGAGCTGAGGCAGAGATGTAACAAGCACTTATACACTAAGAACAGTGTTTCAGAAAGCTTTTAATTGTATAATATTGGATAGGGAGAGTGCAGGGACAGTGTAGGGAGATCGTAGGGAGAGTTTTTAGACACTGTTGAGAGAGCATAGGGCAGTCTTATATATTGTCTGCATCTTGTTGAACTGCTGACACTTTTGCAGTTAATCTCTCAGTTTATATATAAAATTACTGTGCCGTACTGTTAAAGGGGGGGTTTAATATGTTACGGCCTGCATCTTGAACTGCTGAGAAATTTGCAGTTAATCTCTTAGTTTATATATAGAATTACTGTGCCTAAGTATTTGTCACGAGTGGGCTTGCGTCTGGTATCAGACGTTCTGCGCGGCTTTCAAAAGTGACATAATTTGACGTTTTCCCCTTGGTTTGGTTGCTGTTTACCACACCCCTTCCGTTCAGCTGTTGTGGCTGTGGTAATTATCTTTCCTCTATTTATTCCTTCTTCTCCCAGGATTCACTGCGGTTTATACTTTCTGCCTACTTAGTAGTGTGTGGTGTGGATCTCGGCTGAGATCCGGTTGCTGCGATATCTGCTTTAAGATAAGTGACTTTTTCCCTTTTGTGGTTTTCCTTCTGGAGTCTCCTGTTCGTCCTTACTCTTGGAGGAACGGGTTTACTCTCGTGTCACTAGCTTCAGGGTTCTTTAGGGTGAATTTATAATTAGTAGAGATGAGCGAGTAGTGTTCGATCGAGCCGGTATTCGATGGAATACTACGCTATTCGGCATACTCGATTTCAATCGAGTATAACGGCAATGGCGCACTTAGAATTCGTTTCCCCTCCCAACTTCCCTGGCGCTCTTTTTCCACCAATCACCATGCAGGGGGGGTATGACAGGAACGCGGAGCACGCTGGCAGCGCGAAAACGGCGTCTACATGGATTGGCTGGAAAAACCATGTGACCTCGAATATTAAAAACTCAGCTCTTCCTGCTCGTTCGCATATGCTGCGTGAACTTAGTCAGGGACAGAGGCTGGAGAAGGGACAGATAGGTTTTAGCTGTTGGACAGGCAGGAGCGTGATTAAAAGCCCTTATCAGGGCTACTATAGTGCAGTACAGTGATAGCTTTACTACAATATACACTCTGCAGAGAACGGCTGCTGTATTCAGGGATAGCTGCTGGAGTAGGGAAAGAGAGATGCATTAGTGGTGTATTAGGTGCTCTGCTACATACCAAACTATATTTGGCACTACTGTTCTGCGTTCTTTTTGGCTGCAAAACTCTGTTATATACCTAGTGTGTATATGCACCATCTGATCTGGCAGTATACGGCTGTGAATTTTTTTTTTTAAATACAGTTTATTTGGCTCTAGTGTTCTGGGTTCTGTGTGCCTGCAATACCCTTTTTGTATACCAGGTGTAAATACCCACCGTCTGACCTGTTAGTACATGGCTGTGTACCTAGAAATAAAAAAAAAAAGCCTTTTCTTTGGCACCTGTACTGTGCGTTCTCTTGCAAAATAATTTTATATACGTGGTGTTAATACCCACCGTCTGATCTGTTAGTACACGGCTGTGTACCTAGAAATATAAAAAAAATAGGCCTTTTCATTGGCACCTGTACTGTGCGTTCTCTTTCAAAATAATTTTATATACGTGGTGTTAATACCCACCGTCTGATCTGTTAGTACACGGCTGTGTACCTAGAAATATAAAAAAAAAGACTTTTCATTGGCACCTGTACTGTGCGTTCTCTTGCAAAATAATTTTATAAACGTGGTGTTAATACCCACCGTCTGATCTGTTAGTACACGGCTGTGTACCTAGAAATATAAAAAAAATAGGCCTTTTCATTGGCACCTGTACTGTGCGTTCTCTTGCAAAATAATTTTATATACATGGTGTTAATACCCACCGTCTGAACTGTTAGTACACGGCTGTGTACCTAGAAATATAAAAAAAATAGGCCTTTTCATTGGCACCTGTACTGTGCGTTCTCTTGCAAAATAATTGTATATATGTGGTGTTCATACACACCGTCTGATCTGTTAGTACACGGCTGTGTACCTAGAAATATAAAAAAATAGGCCTTTTCATTGGCACCTGTACTGTGCTTTCTCTTGCAAAATAATTTTATATACGTGGTGTTAATACACACCGTCTGATCTGTTAGTACACGGCTGTGTACCTAGAAATATAAAAAAATAGGCCTTTTCATTGGCACCTGTACTGTGCGTTCTCTTGCAAAATAATTTTATATACGTGGTGTTAATACACACCGTCTGAACTGTTAGTACACGGCTGTGTACCTAGAAATATAAAAAAATAGACCTTTTCATTGGCACCTGTACTGTGCGTTCTCTTGCAAAATAATTTTATATACGTGGTGTTAATACCCACCGTCTGAACTGTTAGTACACGGCTGTGTACCTAGAAATATAAAAAAAATAGGCCTTTTCATTGGCACCTGTACTGTGCGTTCTCTTGCAAAATAATTTTATATACGTGGTGTTAATACACACCGTCTGAACTGTTAGTACACGGCTGTGTACCTAGAAATATAAAAAAATAGGCCTTTTCATTGGCACCTGTACTGTGCGTTCTCTTGCAAAATAATTTTATATACGTGGTGTTAATACACACCGTCTGAACTGTTAGTACACGGCTATGTACCTAGAAATATAAAAAAAAACAAAAACTTTTCATTGGCACCTGTACTGTGCGTTCTCTTGCAAAATAATTTTATATACGTGGTGTTCATACACACCGTCTGATCTGTTAGTACACGGCTGTGTACCTAGAAATATAAAAAAAATAGGCCTTTTCATTGGCACCTGTACTGTGCGTTCTCTTGCAAAATAATTTTATATACATGGTGTTAATACACACCGTCTGATCTGTTAGTACACGGCTGTGTACCTAGAAATATAAAAAAAATAGGCCTTTTCATTGGCACCTGTACTGTGCGTTCTCTTGCAAAATAATTTTATATACGTGGTGTTAATACCCACCGTCTGATCTGTTAGTACACGGCTGTGTACCTAGAAATATAAAAAAAATAGCCCTTTTCATTGGCACCTGTACTGTGCGTTCTCTTGCAAAATAATTGTATATACGTGGTGTTCATACACACCGTCTGATCTGTTAGTACACGGCTGTGTACCTAGAAATATTAAAAAATAGGCCTTTTCATTGGCACCTGTACTGTGCATTCTCTTGCAAAATAATTTTATATACGTGGTGTTAATGCACACTGTCTGAACTGTTTGTACAGGGCTGTGTACCTAGAAATATAAAAAAAAAATAGGCCTTTTCATTGGCACCTGTACTGTGCATTCTCTTGGAAAATAATTTTATATACGTGGTGTTCATACACACTGTCTGAACTGTTTGTACACGGCTGTGTACCTAGAAATATTAAAAAAATAGGCCTTTTCATTGGCACCTGTACTGTGCATTCTCTTGCAAAATAATTTTATATACGTGGTGTTAATGCACACTGTCTGAACTGTTTGTACAGGGCTGTGTACCTAGAAATATAAAAAAAAAATAGGCCTTTTCATTGGCACCTGTACTGTGCATTCTCTTGGAAAATAATTTTATATACGTGGTGTTCATACACACCGTCTGATCTGTTAGTACACGGCTGTGTACCTAGAAATATAAAAAAAATAGGCCTTTTCATTGGCACCTGTACTGTGCGTTCTCTTGCAAAATAATTGTATATACGTGGTGTTAATACACACCGTCTGATCTGTTAGGACAAGGCTGTGTACTAGAAATATAAAA